>JAQIWG010009522.1:0-10576 GCA_034695025.1 Chamaedrilus cognettii
CTGCCTGGCTACGACAACGCATCTCGCTAGCAACTCAGCGTGGCAACGCGTTTTGCGTTCTTGCAACGCATTCGCCACGGCCCGCTGACATCGACAATTAATTGTCATTATGTTTATTCTCTTTATGTAAGTTAGTGCCGTATATATAGTTATTCACATGTCATATTTTGAGTTTTAGGTAGGATATCGAGGATTGTGGAGATCTAGATTCTTTGTCTCTTGTCTTTTGTACAGTGTATATAATGTTTATCTATTATTCATCCTAGGCGTAGGCCCGCGGTCTCAAAATCTATTTTGAAAAATAATGATAAGCTACTTTAAACGTTTGCAATGGCATAAAACTGATAGACCGTTAAATAAAATTGATGAGATCTAAATATAACTGCTTTGACTCGTGAACTGAGTTTAATGAAATCAAATAGGCCCAGTGCTCCACTTTCAGTCATGAACGTCCTGGACTATTATTTGTGCACGACTTTGAATTTGTGTGTGTTTTTAGGTGTCGTTTTTAGCGATTGCTGCCATTGTCTTCATCATTGTCGTAATGATCACCCGGGCAGTCACACTGACAATGTATGCGCATTTTTTGGCTTTTCTAAATGCATGATTAAATTCCAATGTATTTTTACTTGCAACTTAATAATATTACAGGTCCAACTTAAGACACAGTAAACTATTAGGCCCTGCATGTACAGTTAATAGAATTTTCTATGAATATCTTTTAATTCACTCGAAAGAGCAGAGAGAACACACATAACGTAAATACCAAAAAAAACCTTAAATACGTAAACATATGCTATAATTATATCAGTATTTTTTTTAGATATAAATGTCATTGTGTCAAATTTTCAGCAATATTACAATGCAATAATTTGCTCAGATATATTGATGAAACGGGCCACTCTATCAGATCTGGTTAGTCAGTTTATATGGCATACAACTCTCGCATGAATTAAAGACGCGTTCATGTCTGTAATTTATTGCTTTTCTTTGTAATTGACACTTGATACATTAAGGCCGGGTTTTTGCATCTAGCGTTAAAATTTTCATCCGAGATTTGTTTAGCAAAAACCAATCACATGGCGCTAAATCAACCATAGATCAAGCTTTCAGCGCGCTCATTGGGTGTGATAACGTCATGACCTCGGATTAAATTTTGACACTTGGTGGAAAAACTCAGCCTTAATGAACTCAATTGCAAAACACCATGAAATTCTGCGGAGTTTGGAGTCATTAACTCCACTGCCGCGAAATCAACTAGAGGCAGTCCATAATTGTATTCATGGATTTATTGATGAAGTATGATAACCCTGATCATCAAGAATTTTAAAAGAACTATAACAAGATCGTTCAATAACTATTGTTTAACCCGAATTTAAACGTGTAATATCGTGTAATCTACTTGGTAGATCGGTCGATACATGTATAATGCAGTGACTCTTTTTTTATTCTTTCTGCATTTGATATGTTTTTTGTTTTTGTTGCTGATCGTGGGCTACCTTCATGGTGAATTAAAGATGAATATATAACATTACAGGCAGAAAATGATTTTGATTTGAAAAACATGATCTTGTTGTAGAGAACTTCTTGACAAAGTATTTTTTTAACGCTAACATTTCAAAAGCATCGTGTGGGTGCTTAAAAGCCAGATTGAAACTCGCTTTTCAAAGCGAGCTTTTCTCGCTTTTCGAACCGGTATCAAAACAGTATCAAGCCAGCCAGACGATACTATTGTGGAAAACACTATGTTAGCAACTTTGCATTTAAAAAACCAGTTTTTGATTAACTTGTTTTTCAAAAGCGTTCCATTAAAATGCATCGTCTGGCTGCCGTGTTACAGAATTTACACAATAAAAGTGGTGTGATAAGTGATAACTAGTGTTTTGTGGACTGGATATATTGTACCTGTTAGTGAAGCCGTAGTGAGGTACACAATTTGTGCACTTGCAGCCCCTCCACTCCGGTCGCGTGGCAGTTTGCCAACACTGGCGTGGCACGCTCAGTCGGCATCATGGCTTACGGTCAGTGTAATTGCCACATCATGGCTTACGGTCAGTGTAATTATGATGACGTCATGGCTTACGGTTAGTGTAATTGCCACATCATGGCTTACGGTCAGTGTAATTACCACGACGTCATGGCATACGGTCAGTGTTATTATGATGACGTCATGGCTTACGGTCAGTGCTACCATGACGTCATCGTGATAACGTTTCAAGACTTTTCAGACCCCTTGCAACCGAAATTATCTCTGAAGTAAAACGTCATATTTATTTAGTTCTGTTGTTTTTGAATGAAGGAGTAACCCATCCCGAGTTAAAAAATATATTTCTATTCGGGATGAAAAATAGCGTGAACTACATTTTGCGAACTCTATATCTCATTCTTTGGCGTCGCGGAATCCATTAGAGGCCTCGGCCGATTTCGAACCTCCACCACTACCAACGTTGTGTAGACTTTTCCTATCGCCTTCTTCGCCATAATTGGTACTATTGTTTCAATAATTAATTGTTTGATTGACAGATCATATAAATAATAAATATAGAACAAACTCAATCAGCAAGCAGTAGGCCCAATATAGGCGACTAAAGATGCATTTCCTGTGACATCCATTGACAAAGCTACGAGACTTGTATCCATGACCGCAGAACTGCCCATATTATGGCACAAATAAATGCAATAGGGGTTCTACATCAGATTTCTCAAATAACAGCAAAAAAATGTAACTGAAATATAGCAAGCAAAAACATAGCGTCAAAAGATTAAATGGTGTAACATATATTTTATTCCCCGGCTCAAACGCGGCTTGTGTGCAATGTGATTGTTGCTCGGCGTTCATGCCCCACCACAACCCGTTCCTCATTGTGTGCATCATTGTTGCTCAGCGTTCATGTGCCATCACAACTCGTTTCTCATCTACGACTCCCTCGCTGACGCGAGCGTCAAGCGCTGGAGCACCGTCACGCACATCAGCGTCCTCTTCTCCATGGTCTTCACGCTCGTCCTCGGCGTCACTGGCTACGCTACTTTCACCGGACACACACAGGGTACGCGAGGCCTGAAACAGCTTGCCCCTCCATGTTAAGTCGGCCCTTTTGTTTGGCGTACTCTGTGAAAGACTAAAAGCTGAACTACTGTATTTAAGTGCTCCTATCGACAGTCTAGTGTGCATGTGGAGCTTGGCTTCCATGGCATTTTGAGAGTCATTGGTGCTCATAGGTGACAGTGGGTGACAGTAGCCAACTGCTAGAATGGGTATGTGTGACCGTATGTGTAAAGCGCCCTGGTGATGACTTACGTCATGTTACGACGCTATATAAGTTGTCCGATATTGATCGATTGATTGATTGATTGACTGATTGATTAATTGATTGATATGCAACATGCAATTGTAGTTTAGCAAAGGACCCAACCTACTTCTTTACTGTCAACAATAAGTAACTGCACAGCCAGTGAAATAAAGATGACAAATGAAATGAAGATGACATTTAATGGACTCTAACTAGAATAAACGTAAACTTGTAATTTTAATTTTTAAAATTGATGATAATAATAATTAATAATTTTCTTAATAATTTTTCCTTAATAATTTTTTTAATACTTTCGTCGTGTTAATGAAACGGTTTAAATGATATGATCAGTTCAAACTTGTCTTTAACTCATTTATTTGCATCCATGTCAGAAAGTATCGAAATGACCAAGACCCATGAACCCATGTGCTCAGATGAAGAATGAAAATTGGTTGTGCACATGGAACTAACAAGCAAAACGTAGTTCTTTTTGTGTTTTAATTTCATTGTGACGAAGTGAATGCTTCATGCTCATAGCTTCATAAAAAATAACATTTTAGGTGATATTATGGAAAATTACTGTCGAAAAGATGATCTCATAAATGTGGCAAGGGCAATATTTGCCATATCGCTGATGCTGACGTATCCGATTGAATGCTTCGTAACCAGAGAGGTATGTCCTAAAAAGAACTTTATTCAATTATTTGATTATTAGATCTTGTTACAGTCTCACAAACTTTTCTTGGTGATGAATGATTGTAATATTGATCCACGCGACAACATTGCGTCCACTAAACACAAAGTATGGACAAATTTTGAATCTAGTTGCAATTTTGATATGGACGACAGTTGCTATTGGTGCTGCTTAGGTATAATCTTACATTACCTTTTTGGAAGATTGATTTTCTTCAAATAAAATGAATTGTTGACCTTCCCACACTATAGCTTACATCTATGCTTTCAATCCCTTGCTATTTGAACCTGTGTGGCTTGATTTTTTGCTACTTTTATATTCCGGATCTTGCATGGCGTCATCTTATTTATATTTATTTATTTTTTCTTTCTTTCTTCATGTTCATTGCCACCATTAATTTGGTCAATAAAATGTGTATGTTAGTCGCAATTTCTTGTTATTTTGCCAGTTTAGGAAAGTAGTTTTAATAAAGCCAAAGATAAACTTTGCCAATGAGCAAAACGCTCAATTAATCCTGTACAAAGTATGCTGCTTTTGACTGATTATCTTCGTAAATTATCGAGTCTAATTCAGTTACGAGTTGGTCACAGTTTTGCGTACCTATACGTCCTTCATAGGTTGTAGAGAATGCAGTGTTCGCGTTTCGTCAGCCGCCGTCGAATCTGCGTCACATTTTGGTTACAACAACAACTGTGGTCCTGGCCACCATAGCTTCCATGACCACGGACTGCGTCGGCATTGTACTCGAGCTCAATGTAAGATGAGCCAATTAACTTTTGTACTAGTTTGCGTAAGGTAAACAATATTGGCACTGTATAAACAAGTCAAGCAATGTATTCCACTGACTTTCCAAGAATAAGACGCAAATTCTCTGTCATCGTTGTTTGGATAAAAAGTCACCACCTGAATTATAATTACTACCATAAGCATTTGTCCAATTAATGGTTTTGATATAAGTAATGGTCTAATAATATATTGATATGAAAACTTTCTATTCTCGAGCAAGACATCCAAAAAATGCATTAGTAAATGCTAGTCCAATGAGGCAAAGTACTGGACACACTCAAGAACGCGGCATACCTCATAAATCGATAAACAATTTAGTACCGGTACTAAAGCCGGAAAGGTCAACGCCTTCAGCAGCATCAATCGCAACATTGTTCCTATTACAATAAATTCAAAATGAGCATTACAAAACAGCGGAGATTATAGAATGTTTTAGAGAAACTGGCATTGGGGGATGTGTCGTGTGTAAGATTGTCCAATGATATATAGTAGTGGTCTTGATATCGCCTAAATTACAATATAAGGAAACTTGCATGGTATGAATAACAAAGTTAGATTTCTTTGTGTTGCTGGATTCTGGTATTTCGGACACGGTGAGAAAGGGGAGTCTGAGTTGGTTTGGACATGTCGAATGTATCACTGAGAAAGAATGTGCATCAGCATGTAGATATATTAATGTGGAAGAAAAAGTTGGGAACAGGAGGGGGAAGAAAACATAGAGGGAGGCAATCAAAAGCGGTACGAAGGACCGAGGCAAGATGAGAGAGATGGCAAAGAAGAGGGAGTTGTGGGCGAGTCTCATCGTGGGAAACGTCCAGCCTGTGCTAGCATGGAAATGTGGATGTAAAAAGTAAATGATGATGATGACTGGAACAAGTATAGAAATACTGAATTGAGATCAAGGAGTAAATCTACTGAAATGTTTACAGTGACATATTGAACAATCTGATTCATATATCTTTTCTTACTTCTTTAATGACTGTCAGTGATCTTGAGCTTGGCACTGATTTATCGAGAACTTCTCTAATGGGAGGAGTCTGCTAGCGAAAATATCATCCCAATTTGTCTCTACCGTCCTCGTTAGAAGGTTAATAAATATTTAATGTCCGGCGCCCGGTGCGATGAAGACTCTTTATCAGCAGCGAGTCGTGCCGAGCCAATCATTGTCCATCATCCAAGAAAGTCGGCGTTGTCGGCCATTCTGTTCATTGATTAGTTGAATACGCTGAGCGAAATGACCGCATTTAATACCTCATTGGTTTTTTATATTATTACTTTTTTATTATAGCAAAGAATAATTAAGAAAAGGCTTCAAAATAACGCAACGCCAGACAGACTCGTCGAGGCTCACTGCGTGTCGAGGAGGAGGCTTGAGTGGATGCTTTGCTAAGCAAAGTCACCAAGTCGCAAAGTTGCAGTTGCAAAGTCGCAAAGTTGCAAAGTCACAGTCACAAAGTCGCAAAGTACATTTTAACTAAAATATTCAACTAGGCGTTAGCATGGTTCCAATAAGCAGATCTCAAGAATTAAAGGACCGGCAATTAGTCAAGGAGTCAAGTGAAGGAATCTCGCTTGTTTAAATTATCTATAAAGTAGGATTTATGTCCTTTGTCCATATAATATAATGTAATACTAAAATGATGTAATACGGATCATGTAATACTAAAATAAGGCCTTCAATTTGATGAAGCATAGCAACTGAGCATATTTGTTTACAATAAATACTAGTGCGTTTCAAAATATGCATATCAATTTTATAAGCAAGCACAGTATATTTTTATTTAAGTAAATGTATTGATGTATAATTTGTTAAGAGCGATGTATAAATATAGAAATACATAAGCCATTTTTCAAATCTTAGTTGGAGAAGTGCAAACTTAAAACGAATACTGTAAAAACATGAAACATGTAAACATGCTATATAGCATGTTCTAGGTGCAATTTATTGTGATTTTGTCCCTGAGAAATTGAGCTGCACTTAATTTTTGCATTTTTAGGATTGCCATATATATTCAAATTATATGCGTTTTGAGGAGTGCCTAGTGAACTTTATGTTTATTCGCAGGGCATACTGAACGCGGCGCCGCTGGCGTTCATCTACCCTGCGCTCAGCGTGATGAAGCTTCAGCAAGAGCGCATCCTCTGTCTCAAGAACGTCCCCTGCCTGCTCACGGCGCTCTTCGGCGCCTTCGTGCTCGTCGTGGGCGGCATCATGGCGCTGCTCGAGATATCAGAGGGGCTGGCGTGCAGCCACGGCGTCGAGCCGGCCTACTGTCTAGCGACAGACGCAGTGGCCGGCCAATCGGCGAATTGGACTCGCGCTGCATATCCGCTTGCGCCTCCGACGTGAGCGCTCGATCGGGAAGTAGTTACTGTTGAGTTAGTGAACGGAAATAGTTGTCATTCAGGATTGGGTGTACCGAAATACATCGGGAATTGTTGAAAATCCAGGCATCAAATTGTAAATTACTGTCGGATTATCTTGGCGTGTCGTGCAATGAAAATTTAATTTCAAATTGCTCACAATCATCATGCTAAATCATGGTAAAAAAGTTTAGTTCACGAGCATCATGGCCTTGGTAAAAAATGCTAACTGTCAAAGCCGTTTGAAGACTGAGTCCTGTATAAAAAATAAATCATATCTGCGCAAGGGATATTTCACATGACAGCTTAGCAATCGACTGAAAAGATTCTTCATCTCCTACAAGATTACAAGCACCGCAAGCTCAACAGCTGTGCACATGAAGTTGTACCTTAAAATTTTGTTTGTTTGATGTTTTGAACGTCACAGCGACACACTAGTCCAGTGGTGTCAAAGTGGCGGCCCGCGGGCCAAATGCGGCCAGCGACTCCCCCAAGGGCGGCCCTCCCGAGGGTCGAAATTTTAGAATTGCATGCGGCCCGCGACCTCCAAAAGTGCGGCCTGCATGGGGGCTGATGCGGGCCCGCGACGCCCAAGGGTACATTTTTTTCCATTTTTAGCATTGTAAGCAACCCGCGACCCTGAAAGTGCGGGCTGTTTGAGTGCTCATGCGGCCCGCCGCAGCCGAGGGCCAAAATTTGACTACTGCATGTGGCCCGCGACGTTTTAAAGTGTGATCCGGTCGGTAGCTCATGCGATCTGCGACCTGAAAAATTTCTGTCAGCACGTCTCCCCCGCTCGTGAGGTTGGACTGGAGGGGAAAATGTAGCCCGGCCCGTCGTTATTGAACGGGCCGCCAAGGGCCGCCAAATGCGGCCCGCCTGCAAAAAAGGTTTGACACCATTGCACTAGTCATTTTAGTGTCATGCAATGATATGATGTAGCCATGTGTTTTGCTAAAGTCAACTTTGCGACAACACTCCGGGCCTGCTCAGGAGCCATCACCCGAAATCAGTTCCCACCGCTACTCCCGCTAGCCCCGCGTCTCTACACTACTTCAACTGCTCATTTATTGACCCCGGAGGGATGGATGTGTGACATTGGTCTAAACTTAAAAAAGATTTTTGATGGGTGTTACAGGTAGTCCTATGCATATGTAATGGCACTGATGCAGCTGGAATATAGATCTGGAATGACTCCACAGTCCACAAGAGATCTAGATCACGAAGACGTTGTGTCTTCGTGAGTCATTCCAGATCTATATTCCAGCTGCAACAGTGCCATCACATATGCATAGTACTACTTGTAACACGTTTGTGACTTTTACGCTAAATTCACGTGTTCATAACGTCAATGCAACGTCACGAAAACACGAGTCATTACCACGAGGCCAGCATTTTGTTCTAATGCTCAAGCTGGACACCGGCGTTCAGCGGGCACCGCCATATATGTCTTAGATTGAGAGAAAAGTCAGTGAGTGACTTTACCTGCAAGCATTCCATTGGAGGACCACTTTGGGCATCCTTTGCAAGGCAGTTGAAATGTGTTTATTACTTCAGTATGTCTTCTATCGTTGTGTGATATAATGGAAGCTAAACGCAGTACAAGAATCTGAACGTTTTTATCAGGAAATGAGTTTCGCAATAAAAGGTCGAACAAGATTGAAAGATTCTACATGTTTCGAGTCGTTTATGCATGCGTTGAGTATATTTTGTTGCAGAATGTGAAATAGCTCGACTTGTTCAGACTCTGTTGCCGTACTGAACCAAATTTGACCTTATATGATGTCAATTGACCATGATAAACAATTTCATAAAAATTTACTTAATTTACCCTAATGTACATAACTTACATAATAATGAAATTTTATAAATAATTAGCAAATTAGTGTAATTTTTGACCCATATTAAAATTTCTAATTCATGTCGAATGTTGCACAATTTTCGTTTCGTGTAATTCTGAGATTTGTTGTTTTCTGATTCACAATGTAGATGGTGTTACTGTTAGTTGAGGTTTAAGAGTTATGTCATTCCCGGATCATAAACAACAGAACAAATTCGATGTTATCAGTATCATCATTGTGCAGTGACTGTTGTTTAATCCAAGTAGATATAGCTATGTAGCTTTGAATAAGTTCTACCGTTTCTTATTGAGTTCTTGACTTTCAAACTCGTGATAGCAGATTTTATTACATTTTATGTTTTATCAGTCCAGTCTTCACTCCATGATGGGTCAAAAAACTCAATAAGTGGTGGAAGCTCTTAAAATGTGAGCACTATAGCAAAATAGAATTATGTGGGATCTAGTTTGTCTGGATCTAGTTAGTACAGTTCATGTTGTTTAGACCAAGATGCAGCACACCACATACAGATGCATTAATCTTAAGCTGTAATGCATTGCATCAATCAGGTTTGGTTTGGGACGTTTAAGGACCGTGTCTAGTAACGAAGACTATTACAGTCCGGTTCTAGGCGAAGAGATCTGCACAAAACCGCTCCCCCTTCTTTAGTTGCCTACATAATCTAGTTATTAGCAAAGAAGTAGCACACTGCCCCTGAACCAATCACAGACCAATTATGACATGGTTAAATACATATAAAAATAAATTTGAAAATAAAACAATTATTTTAAAAATTTCAACGAGTATAACATCTCTCTGTAACTAATACACAACGTGCTTTATATATACTGCAAAACATAAAATTTTCGCGCGCATGTAATTTTCGTAAATTTCGCGAATCGCAAAAACTTGCGAAATATAAAGCTGCAGAAGCTATTATAATGAGCAGTCTTCAAAAACGCGTAAATTAAGTGCAGCTAAATTTCTGAGAGGCAAAACCGCGAAAATAACGTGCAGCAAAAATTTCATGTTTGACTGTACGTCACACGCTCATCCAGCCGAAGCGTACTGAGTGTTTCTGGCGCCTGGGGGCATCATTACAGCAGCGAGAATATAAAGTCTACTACTAATAATAATAGATCAAAGTCATTCAAAACCGCGCACCTACGCCTACTTGGTTTCGTTGACAGTTTCCATTCTGATTCCCTGAGAGGTGACGGTAGATTTGGCCTGCGTGGCAGGAATCATCATTCCCCAGATCAAAGCCCAGCGTTCGCATCATCAGAACTGAGAGAGTGCCTTAGCGTGGTTATTCGTGATTTGTCCAGCCGCAACAGCCCAGCAAAACGCGTAAGCTTTGCTGTACTGTAACACCACAAGAGGGCAATAGCTAAAGCCGGTAAAACCAAAAACATCGCGGCAAAAAACTCCCGATTCATAATTATTCGAGCCGCAAACCTGTCACTGTTTTGATACTCGCGTGTTCCGTATAGCAGGGATTCGCAACCTTTTCCGTTACGGGGAACGCTTAATTTTAGCAATGAAGGTCGGGGAACACAAATCCACGATACGCTCCCACGGGAGCAGCGAGTTTATAACAATGA
>JAQIWG010009523.1:0-10575 GCA_034695025.1 Chamaedrilus cognettii
CCCCCCCCCCCCCCCCCCCCCCCCCCCCCCCCCCCCCCCCCCCCCCCCCCCCCCACATGGCGATGATGGAAACAGGGGGCAACAGGGTCAGCAACTCCGGTTGCCCCATCGGGGGGTATTTGATTAGAATAATCCGGATACTGTGTTTCATGACGTCATTCAGCCGTCATCTCGAAACGTATCAGTCGGTGCAGAACGTCACGGAGCCACTGCCAATGAGATAGGCATGGAGATAGCGTGTATTGAAAGTACTAGCGGGACTAATGAAATTTTGGGGCTCGAAACAACTGCGCCAGAGAAACTGGCTATGCCCTCAGTCGCATTGGCGGCTGAGTCTAGCCTGGTGAATAATTTAACTGGCCCGACGCTACGGTCGCTGTGTTAGAGCAAAGTATGGTCACAACTATAATGCCATCTAAGGCGTCAGCAAACAGCGATTAATACTTGTTACCCACAATGGCGTCAACTATAATTTTTACAGTCACTCCGCCTGAAATCCCCTCTTTGGATAAAGGCCCCCCTTACCCATAAATATAGGTTTATTCTAGTCTCATTGAATTTACACGGCTTTCAGCAGGGTTTACCAGCGTTGTAATTTCTGTCAAAACAGCTCGATCCTCCATGCATAATTTTTACTCAGGAGTGCTGGCTCACCCAGATAACATGCATAGAATTAGTAATTTTAGCCCAGTTTACTCCAGTTTTGGAAAATCTGCGATGGAAAATGCAGTTTGTTCTGGTATTCTTCGAGGACGTCAATTCGGTGGAGTATCTACGCTAATTTAGTCAGATATGTGTAGATATGTGACTTATACTAAATTCAATGACCGTTTTGTTATACTCATTCTGAAAAACCTTGATAAATGTATACTTACCTTCTAATGATGATGATGAATGCAAGCTGGTGGAATTATTAACAGAACTGCAAGCGGAAGTTGAGTTGGCTAGCTCATATGTGAATGATCCTATTATTATCCTTGGTGGTGATTTTAATATAGATTTTGATTCGCAAAGCAAATCATCAGTATTGCTAAATAAACTGAAGTCTTTGGTCGCTTGGCCTATGTAGCAAATTAGTGCAGGTCAATTTAAACTATTTCTACTATCATGAATGCTTGAAGCATTGTAGTCTCAATGATTATTTTCTGGTTCTGAATTCTTGCTGGCTGTCTAGCTATCGAGTTCTTGACTTGGCTTTCAATCTGTCTGACCACCTCCCAATAGAAATTAATTTTTTTTGCCACACAGGTGTATCCAATCTTGCAAAAATTCGACGCCTCCGGCGAGAAATAACTATATTTTGCATAATTGGTCGCGTCAAAACAAGCAAAATCCCTAAATTCTATAAAAATACTAGAAGTAACTTCGCAGTGCTACACGATCAACTGGACAAGTTGTCAAAAAACAACACGGAATCTATAGACACTGATAAAGAAAGCTGCAATTGATAAAATTTACTCAGAAATCGTTGCAGCGTTGCTACTGTCGGCTAATGAAACTGTTCCGATGACACACAAGAATTTTTGTAAAGGCTGGTGGGATTAATCTTTAGATATTTTAAAATCCAGCTCTATTGAGACCCACCGCATCTGGGTGTCGGCAGGACGACCGCGCCAGGATTCTACGTTCATAGAAAAACAAAAGGCTAAGGCTAAGTATAGAAAACGCATTGCGGACAATAAAAATAGAGACTCTTCAGAGACCTCTAAATCACTTCTAAACTGGACTAAATCACTGCGATTTTCGAGCTTCTTCTCCTTGATGAGCTGAAGGTCGATGTCCCGAACGCTTGTAGGCCGCAACACTAGAAACCTATAGTAGTTATTAATGGTGCTTTTAGTCTTGATTTTGCTTCTAAATAAAAATCAGTAAAAGTACTAGAGCAACATTTACAGACCGGTGGTCAATCAGACTTTTTTAAAAGTATTGCCTGGAATTTTTTTACTCTTACCATCATGAACCGCCGACACAACAGTTTAATTAATTATTTCTTGATTCCAGACTCGTGTTAGCTTAAAAACAATCACGTTTAAGAGTCAGCATTTAATTTGTCAGATCATCTGTCAATTGAAATTGAATTTAAAATTTAAAACGTATGGATATTGATATTTTGATATGGATTTTGGATATCGAACGGCGCCCCGGCCCGGTTCTGACGACGACAGTCCGAAAGATGCTGGAACGGAGCGTGAGAGTCGGTCCGTGCCCATCTGTCCTCCAGCCGGACAGTACGGATTTCCATAGAGATGGAATTCGTCGCCTACTTGAGCCGTGGTCCAGTCTTCACCTGTGCGCTGCGTATCATCGTCATAAGAATACCGAAACGCTTCCAGTTCTCCATTCCATGCAACTTCGATGACGATTTACTTCCAATATCTTTGGTTTCCAGGCTTCCGGTTTCTGGGCGGCTTCCGATTTACAGTTTCTGAGTGGTTTCCGGTTTCCAAGTGGTTTCCGGTTTCCGAGCGGTTTCCGGCTTTCGATTTCCGAGCTGTTTCCGGTTTGCAATTTCCGAGTGGTTTCCGGATTACGGTTTACGGTTGACAGTTCACCGTCGACGATCAACGCTTGACCGTTTGCGGATGCTGCGGGTTGAACTGGATGGGAAACTGTATCTTTGTGAGCTTTGAACTTTAGTAGGTCTTTGTGAAAGGGTCTTTATTGCAGGTTTTTGTCCTGTAGCTTTTCCCAGACCGCGCCTTCTACTTGCAACTTTTGCTTTCTGATTCGACAGGTCTGATCCTACACGACGCACTCGCACGCTCTCGGCCTTTACTCTTTTCGTTTTCCTTGTCACTTTGCTCCAGCCTTTTGTCTGTTTTTACTCTTTAGAACAGTTGCGCAGGCTCGTGACTTCTTCGGTTCAAAAGATGGCGCTACGCAACGCACGTTCTGCTTTGTTCTTGATTTCTAAACTTATGTCAGATCCTTGATTATTGATCTTGTGTCAGATCCTTGATCTTTGATCCTGTGTCCGATCCATGATCTTCGATCCTTGGTCTTTATCACCATGCAACGGTAGCGATTATCGACGCCTGTCGCCAACAAAAAGAACAGACAAAACGAGTGAACAAAAATCGACGCTTAATAAAGAACTGTCCTAGCTCTTTGTCGAACAGTTAGTTTCTTGGGGAACAGCGCGCGATGATCATTAGAGTCGAAAACAACAATGCAGCAGCGAAAGCAAGGCGGGGGAGGGGGGTGAACTCGATTTTTTAAGTCAGCCTAGATCCTTGCCAGACAATTAAATTCTACGGGAACAGCAGCGCAATGACTATTCGAAACAGTCGAAAACAGCGATACAGCAGCAGCAGCCAGCAATGCGAAAATGCAACAAGGTCTATATGCAGAAAAGTTACTAACTTAACTCAATAGCCAGCCTGGCCTAATTAGTCGCATCTAATTATGTCAAAAATTACAGTAAGAAAAACATACCAATCTGTCTTAATGTGCAATCCGAGCGCTAGGACTGCGCCTAAAGGCCTACTTCGCGTCGCAATTCTTTCTTTCTTTCATGCCTTCTTAAGTGGTAGCCCGCGCAGAAAAGCGATCAGCGACCAGACAGAGTTGTCACGAGATTAAGAATAGTGGAAAAGTAATATGTTTGAATTGGCCGAACGCCAGTGAGGTTTAAAGGAAATAAAACAAGAAAGGCATCTTTCTTGCGTCGCAATGCTCAGGTAGCGCGATCACAGCACGCTAACTATCCCAGCTGCAAACGACGAATCCAATGCTCACGCACCCTTCACGCATCGACCATTATCAGCCTTATGCTCGCACTCAACCTAAAAATCAACTTAGACTACGATTCAGAATTAGGTGACAACGAAATTGACCATTTTCTGCGATTTTAGTCTATTTTACAATACTATCGCAAAGTCTATGGTTAAGTCGATCGCAAAGTCAGCGACAACCATCCTAATCCGTGCATTGTAGCAAAGCAGCCGCACGATCGGAACCCAAGCTAGAAGTGAGTCTACCTTATTTATCGCAAAATAAACAGTCCAAAAATCATCTGATGGCAAACTACTCCAAACTACAGCCAATTTTACTATGCAATCGCAAAGTCGATCGCAAAGCCCGTGATAATCAGTTTTACCAGTGAAATCTATTACAGCCTGCAGCACGATCCTTTCCAAAGCCAAGAGTGAGGCGCAACGCCTAAAAAACAGACTAAAACAGCGTGCACGCATGAATATCTGGGGCTCGCGTCGCCCCACACGAAGTCGCCCACGCGATTCCAAAAAACTCGACGTCCTTAGGCAAAAACCGTGAGATAAAACAGCGATAGGCCCTTTGATCAGCCGCATCAGCGTATAAAAAAACCGTGACTGTCTGGAACTAAGTTGCCCTGTTTAATAGGCTGCTCGTGCAATATAATGCGTGACCACAAAAATTCGCCAAAATTTAATTTAGCTTCAAAAAATTAAACTATCAGCAAAATAGTGTCTCCCTGCTTGAAATAAATACTTTGCTGGTCTGATTTCAACCAGTTTATAACTGTATTGCGGGAAAAAAGAAGTAACCTTCCGCTTGGCGTGCTACGGCTACGCTTAACAGCTGCAGCAACGGGGCGGTCAGCTGTGAGGCAGGCCTCTTTTACGGTGCACGATTGCGCAATCGGTTGCTTGTAGCTATCGGGGTGATGGCCTATATTTTTCATGCTTTGGCTTTGAGGGTGACCAGAAATAAATTCAGAAACTAGGGCCTACTACAATTATGTCGACAGGCTCGCGCAACGAAAAGCCCATTTTCGTTACACACCAAACAAACAAACGATCAACCAACCAATGACACAAACTAAAAAACCACCAAAATAAGACAAAACAAATACTAAGAGCGACTTCCATATCTCTGAAAGAATCATGTCGCTGTGGAATCTGTTCCATGCTCTGCAAAGAAGTTTAGCAACGGCTAAGCAGCAGGCCACGATTTTCTAACAGCCCAATGTGTAAAATACATGTATTCTGCTATTGTGCTGGTATGCATTGGGATTTTCATTTATGTTTAAATTTTTCATGTCTCAGCCAACTGTGGAATAGGGATCACAGTTCCATTGCTAAAGGCGAACTCTGCAGTGGCTCAGTGGCTAATTCAGATCCTTACAGACGTGTAGCAATTATTCCCATTATATGAAAGTTAGTTCAATGCGTCTTCTGGTAGATTGTTGAACCATATCCATATCCTGTACTTTGAGTGTCTCAGTTTTGTTTCAAGAAGGCTTACAGTTGCTCCCACGCTACTCTGTAACAAAAATTACTGCATATTTTACCTTGCAAAAATTCCACAATAAACATATGTGCGCTAGACATATCATATGGACACAACACAAGGCAAACAAGATAACCTCTTTGACACAATAACGCACGAAACGTTCCTGTTAATTGTTTGTTTCTACTTAATGCAATAAGCAATAACAAATCCACTGATCGTTTAAGATGAAACAACTTTCTCTTACTTCGTTACTTTGAAAATTGGAGTCCAGCAGCGATCCATCTGATCCTCGAAATTATTATCACTATTTATTTATGAAATATTAATGCACTTGAGACATAATGGTCGTTATTTCAAGTTATGGACATGGTTCAACAATCTTCAACGAGACGACACATTCAAGTAACTATCATATAATAGGAAGAATTGTTATGCCTCTGTAAGGATCAAAACTGGCTCTCGATATGATATCAAGGGCCTGTGTTTAGATAGATGCGCTGATATATGCCGATGACCGGTTACTGTTGGCTATATCCGTCACTCACTTGCAAGAATTAAAATTGCTCATTCTAGCCTTCACCCCTAACCCCAACCCCAATCCCAGCCAAAACCCTAACTTGCTCACCCTAACGGGGCCCTAACCCTAACCCCTAACCTCAATCTATCTTTAGCATCTTGATGGGCAACATCTCGTCCTAAATAATGCATTGTGTACACATTGTTTGGGCACCAATAGCCTCTAGAGTCAAGATCGATGATTTGCATTTGTTACTTCAGTGCAAATCATCGATTTTGCTAGATCCGAGTTTCTTTATCAACTGGATTCTGCAAAATTTAGCAAAATATTCATTTAATTCTATGGGAAAGGGATAGCCTTGCCTTGCAATATAATGTGCAGATATGGTATTTGTTGTTAGAAGACCAGCGGGTCGAACATTGGTTCTCCTTGTGCCCGCGCTGGTGCCGGCCACGCCCACTCTAGCCTACAGCTTCAAATCTTCAACTCCTAACCCTTCCCTAACCCTAAAGGGCCGTAACTAGAGAGTGACATGAGGAAGCTTTTGACCCCCCAACCCTTCCCAAATTTTTGAACTTATACCCTCCCCTCCCTGCAATTCGATTTTAATTTTTTTTCCCTCCCCAACCATTCCCCACGAAAGTCATTCTCCGCAATCTTCCTCAGCTTCCTCGCAATTTTTCTTAGACCAACATGGCCTACTGTAAGCTTGCCGAACTCTAAAAAGACAACACAGGAGATACTCTAGAGCTTCAACAGTTCAGATCTTAGTCATATCTTGTTGGATCAATCATTGTCATTTCTTCTTCTGAAGTCGGATACTCAATTCAACGGCTTGAAAAAAATGGCATTACCAACCTGTCCGATGATGGGTTGCATGAAAGTTGTGAGATAAACACTTTTGAAAAAAAAATTTTAAGCACATTTGTTTTACCGCAAAACCGTTCGCCATTTACTGCGGTTTACCTTTGACGGTTCTACCCTCACCGCGGTAAATACCGCGTCAAATAAAAATTCTCTCGCTCCCCGCGGAATTTACCGCGGTTTACCGCGGTTCCCCACCCCATGTCAGTCTCTAGCCCTAACCTTAACTTGGTAACCCTAGTGGGGACCTATCCCTGACCCCAAACCCTAAACTCGATCAGTATTTAGCCAATCTATATTTCGATTAATCGGCTAGGGAGGGTGGCAGCACTAGCACGAGAACCAGGAGAACCAATACTCGACCCGCTTTTGTAAGAGGAGCATACATTTTTACTTTGAATCACATCGCCATTTATATATATGCCTATATATATATTAGATATATACATATATTAGCCATATCATGATCTGAAAATGAAGTAGGCCCTACAGATGAATGGATTTATTGAAGCTATAGCAAGTTAAAAGTCAATTATTATAATAAGAATTCCATTTGTTTTCTTGCTTCTTGCATATGTAGGCCTTATAAATATGTCAGGTTTTTCAGTAAGGACTGAAAAATATCTCACGTCATAGGCCTACATTAGACATTTTTGTAGCTTAGGCCTATGAGGTGAGGCATTTTTCAATAGGTATTACTATGGGCCAATTAACCTGTATCAAAATGCAGCAGGTCCAAAGGGCTTTAATAGAATGTTCAGAAACGTTGCATTTTGTGGCTAAGAAAATCGTTTATGATGGTTCGTTATGCGATTAATCGTGACTGATGATCGTGATTAAATTCTGATTGATCCTGGTATATCCCTGAACGTGTCTAGGATAGTGTAGTTCAGCCTAGGCCTTTGACGACAAGAAATTGGATCTGTAGTATTTTTGTGTCCCTTATTTGAACCATCAAAATCTGCCAACCCTAGGCAAGCGTAGATTTACAAGAAACTTAATATACCATAACCATAGTGTCATTGATTTCTCACACAGGAAGCATTTTATTTCTGTTTACATTTCAGGATTTATTTATGGCGCTACTGGTTCATATACAGCATCATTTATTGTCGCCGGAAGTATCCTAGCGTTGGGTGGTGTTGTGAGCCTTCCTGCTCGCCGTATTGCGCTATGGGAAAGCCAAAGACATGAAATAGCTCTAAAGGGAACAAAACCAGTCTAGCAATTTTGTGTTATAATAGGCCTAGGCGTTTTTATTTAGTTACTTCTAGCCTTGGTAGATAATTCACAAGCGGCTTCAGGCGGAGCTGCCCTGTGCACGTACCAAGCCTGTTTTAGAACATAACTTTGACAGCCTTGACTATGGCTAACCAAACGAGAACCATAATCTGTGATATTTCAATTAATGGAAATTGAATTAGAATTGAATTTTATTTTTTGAAAAATTGAAATTAGAAATTGAAATTATTTGAGATTGGAATTAGGAATTTCAGAAAGATTATTTTGTAACAATGGAATTATGAATTGAATTGATTTTTTTTTCTATAACTGGTACTCCATTCCCAGGCGGTAAGAACAGGTGTTAAGGATAACAACTCGCCTGTGATAAAAACAATTCCGTCTGGAAACTTAGGACTCTGAATCAGGAGTGTCAATAAAAGTGCCGCGTAACGAGACCTCATCAAAACGTTCAAGTATCACAGAGAGTCGCTGAATTCAATTGAATTACGAATTATTTGTGAAGTAAATATATCAGATATAAAATAAATTTTAAACACTGAGGCCTATTCTTCACTAGTTTAGATTCACAGAAACCCTTCGTTAAAAACAGCAAGAAAATTGCAAAATGATCATTATGTTAGCTACGAGGTAATAATAATATGAAATTCAGCAGCAAACAATTACATTTATCTGCAAGCTACCGCTGTTTGCGCGGCTCATGCTGGATCGGTTGTCACCTTCTGACTCGTATAAGACAGAATGTGAAACGTACACTTACTTTGCTCTGGAACAGTACTGAGAGCAGCGCAACCTACCTGATGTTGAATGCTATCTGAATGCTAATGTCATGCTCAGAACTGGCATACAAACTCGTTACTCATTGGAATTTCAAGGTACTACTCCCCTTTTATATCTTTATTGACTGCAAATCAGATTTTTATACACTTTTCCCCTATATTCACTGAACAGAAGTCCGATATTACATATGAAATATGTAGTAATGAAATAGAAGAATAAGCTAGGAACGCATCGGAACAATAATAGAATAACTTGCCAGCATCAGAATTAGAATAGCTGTCTAACAACTAATAAATAAAGTCATTACACAAATACAGAGTCACATAACCAGTTACTAACTTCCTACCCGTGACAGTTTCCAGCAAGCCTTCCAGAAACCTAAGGCAGTCCCCCCGACAGCCCCCTGCCCCGCCGCTGCTAAGCATACCTGTGGATCGATCCCCAAAAGTTTCCACACGATAGATAGAACAAACCGCTATTTCTAACGCTCACTCTAAATACACGCAAGATGTAATGTTACAACACTATACCGTGAGCACAGGTACAGGTTACGCTTACAACAAAGATCCAGAGGCACACCTAGACTCGACGACGTGGCGGGAACGATTGCCCAGCAGCAACAGTTTGAATTCCTGAGGTGCAGGACAAGCAGCCAGCAGCTGGCAGCTAGTAGCTATCAGCTGCCAGTCATGAAATACGATCAGCGTGATCCAAATACGGGACACGCCCTTTCTTGAAAAGTATGCACGTCACAGTAAAACAGTGACGTCATGTGGCTAAAACTCCCGCCTGCCTGACCTCTCCCGAACAGTAGCGCAAAAACCCGAAAAGCGGGAGTACCGGCGCATAACCCTGCACCCAATCCGTTTTCTACATACACTAATCCCAATTCAAGTTATAAATTTGCGGACCATAAACCCGGTCACGCGACAAAACCTGCCACGCCCAGCAAACTACTCCTACAAAAACTCACGCTAAACCGGTTCCAAACATTGAGTATAATCGCTGCAGCAAAACCGGAAATAAATTTACAAAATAAACTCCTTTTACAAGCTGGAACCTAATGTAACACACACCATGTTCATTCCAACCAAAACAGTGCTACCACTCACTCATTGGCCAACATCTCCAACCAATACACAAAACTGATCAAAATACAGCAACCGCATTAGTCAATCAATTATAATAATAGAATGTCATCAAAATATTTACAGTCACACGTACGATTTTCAATTACAAAATAGCCGAATTATAATCTAATTTAAAGCAATGTTCAACAAACAAGAAAAACATCCACTAAGACCTATTAAATCCTACGTTCGGCGCGTATCTAAAAAATATGATCGTTAACCAATACGACAATAATCTGGGTTTACACAACCTCAGAATCATCGTCTACCTGTCACGCATCTTGTATTTCTTCCCGCGGTCAACAACAAGATTCCCTGGTCAACGGACATTTGCTCCATGGATATCTAGCCTACGGACATCTTATTAGCGTATCTTATACAGCGTATTACAAAACAAAGATCCTTCGTGGCAGCATTTTTCTGAGAACCAGGCCTAACTCATTTTCTGCCAGCAGGCTTTGTGGCCTTAAGCATGCATTAGATTAAACCGGTCACTGCAGAGCGGAGAGGGCGCGACATCAAAGAGATAATCATGGCCTTGGTAAAATAACTATTGGCCGCTATATAGGAAACATGCTGAGCAATTATCATGAATAAAACGATCATTCAATGGCAACTTCTTGTTGCCATTAGGCGTTAGAGGCAGCTTCGGGCTACGTTGATGTCGCTCAAAGAATAATATTGGTATTCATCACTGTGAGTTAACCTCGAGTTGACTCAATCGGCGAATTGTGTGACGTAATGCTGGGCATAGGAGATTGACAACGGTCACTTTCAACTCTCCGATTGACCAACTCGAGGTTAACTCGCAATGGTGGGTACGGATAT
>JAQIWG010009524.1:0-10575 GCA_034695025.1 Chamaedrilus cognettii
GTAATCTGTAGTACTATTTGGGACCCTCTGGACTCTTCTCAATGGTCACTGATGACGTCATCAGGGGGGGGGGGGGGTTCGAGGTCTGATGACGTTTGATGACAAGGGGGGGGGTCAAAAATGGCCCGAAAATTGATTACGTAATATGTGGATGGCCCCTTACTCCGATTTATCGAAGTTGGACTCATTTCAGTATTTACTGCAATTAATTTGTACTTCTCTCTACTACTTCAACAGTTATTTATGTGGTATTTAATTTTATAAATACACTCTGAATATTTGCGATCAATATAACGTTTATTGGCTAATTTGACGTCAGTGCAAACCAAAATACGTAGAAAAGCTATCTAGTTACTATGTTGCAAACTACGTGTACATTAGAATCGGTCTGCGCACCATTCTAAAATACATAGATATGATGTCATAATCAACGAACCAATGAATTTATATTTATTTTTTAATATTTTGACTTTTTATAATCAATTTTGTTTACACAAAGTACTGCGCAGCTGTTTACCATTTTTGTCCTTAAATTTCTTCTACGACACATTTTCACCTATGATATATGCCTGATCAAAACTGGCAACATATCATGGGTGCATTCCCCCCCAAGAAAACGGTTGTTTCCGCCATTGAGTTTAACTTTGGAGGATCGGGGGCGTGGTCTCATACATACATTTTTCTAGCTCAATTTAATATGTTTATCAATTTTTCATGTATTTGTCCTTGTTTCTTAGGTCAATTTATTAAACCATTTTCGGTTCACATATAGAATGGCCCTTTTAAGGTTGGTGAGTGGTAAGCCATTTTGTTAGGAGGCGTTAGATGAGGTGGGTGGGTGGTTTTAGGTAGTGTTATATAACATAGTAAATTATCGTACAATGGATCCAACGTTATACTTTTCAGTTTGAGGCCTAACTGCCTTTCGACATAATTGATGACTAGACCCACGGAATTTTGATGAAGCTAAAGGTTAGGCGATGGTACGTAGGCTACTGTAACAGTTTGCAATCAGTTCAATCATTAAATCGCTATGTGTTAAAGCTTAAACGAGTGTAGGTAGGCCGTCAATACGTGTCCCAGTGATGCCATTGGACCTGAACGGAATATCCCCAGAATTTAGGAATTATCTCCTAGAATATCCTCAGATATCAATAAATTGAAAAAATATCCCAAGGTATCCCCAGATCAGCTTAAATTGTCGTTTGGTGAGCGGTTTCTTATACAGTGTAAGATAAGGTTCATTTTTAAAGTATTGAGGGGGGGAAATTTACTCTTCAAAAAATAATTAAACGGACGCGGCCCGGACTCGTCCCGAGGCTAAGTCGAAAGTCGCCAAAGCCATTTAAAATTAACTAACGTTGCCAAAACCCCTTGAAAATTAATTAAATCGGATGGTCTAGCAGAAATATCCCCAGATCTACGGATATAATTATTACATAAAAAATATCCGTACCCAGATCTTGGATCTTTCGAAATATTCATAAATCTGGGGATATATCCCCAGCAGTGGCGTCATTATGCGAAAATGATCAACATCACATAAAAATTTTTGGGAAAAGATTTGTGGAGTGGTCGAAAGTTAGAGTGTTATCTAACGTTGGGGTGGGTAGTTACGCCTTCCGTTACCATCAGTTGGGTGAGGTGGGTGGGTGGGCTAAAGAAGCCGCTTATCCGCGTTATCTAGTATGTGAACGGCCCCTTTGTTGAAATACATTAAGTGGGCATTTGTCTGTAATGCATGAGGTAATATTGCAGTAGTTGCCTATAGCAGATCGAACAAAGAATATATCAAAAATATAACTATACTACGTGAGATGGCGTCAGAGAAAGTTTGGCTGACTGAGAAGGACAAGCAAACCGTACACAACTACATCCAGAACCTCGTCTACAAGTCCGTTCAGGCGGTCTTTCAGGTTCACTCTCTACTGCTGGAACGATTTAAAAATTTATTTCTGCTTCACGTTCTTCTTTAGCGAAAGATTTGTAATTTTCTTTCTCATATGGTGCATGATACTTCTGAATTTGTATGTGGTTATGAATTTTTGCTAGTTTTAGCTACCCTTTATGTGACGATCATCCAAATGTAGTTGTGTAGATGCGACTTTTAACGCTTAAATTAACTTCAAATAGTTGGTAATAATTTATTACTTTATTTCTATATGTCACTGTTGTAGTTAGGCGCAAGGTATAAATTACCGAGTGATACGCGATTTGTTGACAATAATTCTCTGTGGTGCTCCGTCGTTGTGTGATGATACGGAATGGATTGAAAGCATTGATGTTGGCTGAACGGAATTTAAATAAACGCGCTTGACATCATTCTTCTGTCACGGATAAAATAATCCGTGTCATCGTTTGCAGTCGCGAGGCCGTGGGGGCAGACACCAGACTATATCGAGGGGCGCGGTGCCCGGCTGGTTCAACCTCTCCATCACTGACCTCCCCGAGGTGTCGACTGAAGCCAGGGCTGTCCTGGGGGGGGTGGCAGGGGCAGGAGGGGACCTGGGGGCGTGGCTGAGGGACCCTGCGTGCGTTGAGGTCCTCCTGAGGACCAGCGACCACGAGACCCTCGTCCTCGAGTATTGGTCGCTCTCCGTCAGGTCTTGTTCTTTTTCTTATTCTTGATTAACTTCTAGGGCCCTTGTACCGGGTCAGATATATAATATATTATTTATTTATACGTTCAGTATCAGACGTTGTTCAATCTAAAGTTTTTGAATGATCTCAGATCCATTTTAAAACCGTCAATAATAGCATGTTTAAATTACATTGGAGATCTAATTTGCGGATGGTCGTGACGTCATTTCTGTTCCGTGACAACTTCAACTTAATAGCTCTCTTTTGAACTTGTTGCTTTCCTACATAATATATTTTTTGGTATATTATTAACTAATTAATTAACGTGTGCGACTATGGTATTTCCTATTTTTTAAAGATGTCTCGATCCGATTAAATTCTTCAGAAGAAAAATTTTGGCTTGAGTTGACGATAGCCATGTGTCTGAATCTAGTTGTGCCTAAGACTGGCTAAATTGCGCCATTTCATCGTGTTTCTGCTGCGTCCAGGGCTCCGCCCCCTGGAGGAGCGGGGGCGGGGCCAGAGATCAAGTCGACGAGCGCCGTGTACGCGTACGTGGAGACCCTTCTCAAGGCCCTGCTCGCTACATCTCGCGGGACCCCAGCCTACAGGCTGGCGCGCCGGCAGGGCGCGGGGGAGGACTACACGGTGCAGTGCAGGCTCATGCGCGGCCCACCCTCACTGATCTCCGCACAGGAGTTCAAGGTCAGTGGGGGGGCAGAGTTCAAGAACAGTGTTTAGCAGTGTATTGAGTTCAAGGCCAGTGTGTCTGCCAAGTTCAAGGTCAGTGCAGACTGACCGTGAACTCTACACACAGTAGAGTTCACGGTCAGCACAGACTGACCGCGAACTCTACACACAGTAGAGTTCACGGTCAGTCTGTGCGCCTTGTTCAAGGTCAGAGTGTGCAAAGTTCAAGGTCAGTGTGCAGAGTTCAAGGTCAGTTTGTGTGGAGTTCAAGGTCAGTCTGAGTGCAGAGTTCAAGGCCAATACAGATGAATCTAATAAAACAGAACTATTGAGAAATGTTTCAAAGGGTGAAAAGATTTCTCAATTCTGTATTATTAGATTCATCCACAATCCACATTGGCCTTGAACTGTGCACACACTGAATAAAAGCTTGCAACAATATAACATTGTCAAGCCTGATAGGCTTTCTTGCAATGGCCATAACGTTTTGTTGCGCCCCTGAATCCACGAGTGGACACACTGTTTTGCGCCTTGTGTGGTCACACTGCTTGTTTGTGCCCGCAGAACCTGGAGGTGGGCACAGTACCCGTGCCACAGGGCACAGTTGTCCTCTCCCTCTCCTACAAGCCCACGCCCCAGCTCAGCGCATCCCGCTGCTCCCTCGACATATCGCGCACGGTCGACATGAGAGATGATCACTACCGCCCTGACCCCCGACCCGCCCCCAGCCCCCGCCAGGCCCGCCCTCTGCCGGCAGCAACCCCCCAGGTGGTTGCGGATTCCCCCAGGGGCACCCCCATGAGGCCAGCGGCCCCGGTCGTACCGGTTGTGGGCGGGGGGTCGCCGATTGGATACAAGGGCGAGGGTTTCGGTGTGGTTGGGGGGTGTAAGGGGGACGGGCGTGCCCCCCCTGGTGGAATTGAAGTTACCAGAGACCCTTGTGAAGTGGTTGGAGATCCGGGTGTAGCTAGAGGGGAACTAAGCAAGGGGGGGGTCCAGTGTGCGGCGGTAAAGCCAAAGTTTCGCGCTGCATTTGCTCCTGTCACTGTTGACGACGACGAAATTGACGATCTTTCCGCCGATCTCCCTTTCTCGTCTCTCCTAAACTGCCCCCCGGCGTTTCCGCGGCAACCAAGCCCCCCCGAGCAGGACGATGGAGACTCTGAACGCCTCGGCCAATTGGCGAGCAGCGGTAACGGGGTCAACCAATCGCGTGGCGCCGACGAGTTTGTGCTGTTGGAGCTGCGCGCCCCATTCGCCGGGCAGGAGGAAGATCTGGGTCGGTTCTACCGGGAGTGTCAGGCAGCCCCGGCCCTCAGTATGTTTGAGGGGCCGGGGGGGGAGGAGGGTGGGGAGGCAGAGGGGGCGGAGGAGGCCCTGAATTCCCTGACGGAACAGTTGGCTAGGTTTGAGGCGATCAGAGAGGGGTTCGATGAGTTTATAAACTCCCTCCAGGAAGTCAACTCTTCAGCGTAAGAATGCTAAATCTGCACAAGGCTCACACGAGCGAGTGTCAATATAAAAGAAAAAGACCCAGCAATGAATGAGTCACTTGTAATTCTAATTCTTATGTACATTTCAACTCAACTGAGTATATATATAAAAACTATCCGTACAAAGAACCATAAGAAGATAATTTTGGTTCGTACAATATCATGTTGAGAGCTGGGTGAGGTAGAACTATGTGGAGAATTCGAGACGTGGGTCGATTGAGATATTACTGATTCATTGAGTATCTCGGTAAAGGATGCCATTACTAGAGTTGTGATGTAAATTAGCTCGTTCTTACAAAGGCCGAAACGTGCACAAAAGATACTCTCAAGCATGAAATACTTTATGATTTTCAAAATGAAGAAATTTCTTCTTCGTTACGATTGGGTGGACTATTAAGTGCATAGAGCAAGATGTGTTGTTTTGTTCGTAGATTTCTAAGCGCTTATATTTTTAACTCAAAACGTAGCAATATAAGCTTCCTAGCTTTAGTGGCTACAAATATTAAGTTCTGCTCACAAAATCATGAGAGCTGGAGCCCATTGAGCCTAACGGCATTTTGCTCTTCCAGGCTTTGTTAAACGATAATGACACAATGTCATGAAGCCTTTTGAAAAATGCTCTGAAGCTCGATATTTCTCTCAAATCTAATAGAAGTTTTCTAACAAATTTCTCACAGATTTGTATGCCAGAAACAAATGTATCGGTGCTGTAACACTGAGAGATAATTCTTGGCTATAAGGGTCAAATGTTGTTTCATCACAAAGAAGCGAAGGCAATATTTAGCTTTGTGTTTACATAAACACTTTTTATATCTACAACAACAACGTTACAAATACTTACGATAACTTTTACAAGTCGTGCTCATTTTGCGTGATGTTTGCCAAACTACTTCTGATTAATGACCCCACAGATGTCCCATCAAGTGATCCATTTGTCCTCCTGTGTTTTACACCCGGCAAGCCCGGTGTCAAGTGGTCCATTTATCCATCAGTGTCCCATTGACAGTAGTATTAAGTGATCCATTTATCTCTCCGCGGCATCGAGTACGCGCTTATTAAGTTTCTCGACTATTTAACCGATGATACGCGTTCTATCAGTTGAGAACATTAATTTCAATTTGTATAATAATCGTCGTTGGTATTTGTAGTAATTGATACTAAGTGGTGTATATATTAGAGCGATTTTTTTGTTGTAACTATTACACGAGATGCAAAAGTGGAGTCTTGTCGTTAAATTTATTACTACAGTACTGGCCAACAGTACAGGGACAGCAAGAAAATAACAATGAAACTGATTTTTTATTCACAAACAACATGTTAGAGACTACCAATTAGTGTCAATATTTTGTCCGCTGCTCTTTTTTATGCTTCTGTTTTTGTTTTTAGTCGCCTAATATCTTGTAAGACGTTGTTTGTGAATAAAAAATCAGTTTTATTGTTATTTTCTTGCTGTCCCTGTACTTTTGGCCAGTACTGTAGATGTAGTTCTCAAATTTGGTAACGTCACCTACAATGTTCACTCCAATTTTAGAAGCGTGTGCGGAGAAAAGAAGTCGTGCGCGCAATTTTTTGAAGACATGTCATTCCTGCGCGGCTTTTCTGAACGCTTGCCGTAGTTCCAATTTTGTATGAACTCGCGGGGAGGGAGGGGCAGCGCTGACAGATTTTTCAAACATTCTTAACAGTCATTGTCCATGTTAACTGACTTCATCAAACATTTCTTAAAAGAGCGTTTACTTTTCTGACACGTTTTGCTCAAAACTCGTCACGTCCAGACGATCGATAGGCTCAATTGCACAAACAGGCTCGCTGAATTTAATTTTAGCAACGCCAATTTTTCTGCGCGGCGTTCAAGTTTTGTGTGCGGCACCTCTGAGATCTGCGAGCGGCCACGCGGCTTAGAGGGAACATTGGTCACAAATCAAACAATGATTTAAAAATACAAATATTATTCACTAGAAATTAACAAACACATAATAGTTTAAAGCCCTAATTAATAAGAACCATTATTAGTCTTAGTAAAGCTATGGAATGTACACACGCACTTCACTGATTTTAAAAATCCAATCTTCAATCATTACTGATAGCCGTGATTTATAGTCACAGCAGCACAAGGCACTTCAACATTAATTATCAACCAATAGGATATTGACACAAGGCACTCCAACATTAATTGTCAACCAATAGGATATTGACACAAGGCACTTCAACATTAATTGTCAACCAATAGGATATTGACACAAGGCACTCCAACATTAATTGTCAAGTAAGTCATTCTCTACGGTCACCATGAACACCAAATAAAAAATCTACTTAAAGCAACTCTAAAATAGGTAGTTGAAGCGAAATACATCAAGCATCGAAAAACAACGGCATTGCAGCACATAAAATCATGCAGTTGACATTTGAGTCGTCACTGGTGTCGCAACAAATTCTTATCTTCATGCGCGTACGCTGCTGGCATCGCGTCTCAGTTTTTGACGAAAGTTAAAAATTTTGGTCTCCGATAATTCCTTTTAATGCCGAAACATATCAAGATTTTTTTCATATAGTACAGAGTACCATGGCAAAAATAAAAAATTCTAAAATAAAAAATTTAAATCAAATAATAAAAAAATAATAATGGCACACAGGCATTTGTGTACACACACGCCTCACATAGATGCCATCCAATCACGGGTCATTGAACAAATCCCGGAAAAGGGAGCTAACTCCGGAAGGGCGTTAAGGGACTGGCAGCCTATGCGTCAGAGGAAGACCGTCGGTTGGAGTCGGTGCTTCGCTTTTTTGAATGCGACGATAAGGAGGAGACGGAAGGGTCCTGATCATCCCCCTCTTCATCCCCCACCCCCTCTTCCACCCCCTCCTCATTCCCCACCCCCTTCCCCAACCCATCTCCCACCCCAGCCCCCTCCCCCTCCCCGTTCTTCACGTTTTTCCCACTCTCCACCCTACTGCCTTCTCCTAATCCGCCCTCCACCCCAGCCCCACCCCCCACCCCTGCCATACTCACTTCAACCCCATTCACCTGCAGCAAATATACACTGGCCATCATGAGCAACTGTTGGAGCTGTCAATCCTACAATTTGGCTTAACACAGCCTCTTCTGAGCCTCACAGTTGTCTTCAAAACTTCAAATGAGCTAGAAGTTGCAATTGAATTGGCTAAATAGTATTTATATTATTTTCAAATATTAGTCACTTGAAAATGTAAGACGCTCGGTTGTTGGATTGTCATCGTGGGTGCGGCCCAGCGCAATGAAGTGGGCGTGGCCTAACCCAGTGTAGTGGGCATGCATGACAGTCATTGTGGATGTGGCCTAACACTGCAGTGGGCGTAGCCGAATACAGGGTAGTGGGCGTGGCCGAACGCAGCAGACATAATATAGATTTTTCGTGACATCACCTACGATCGCAGCCTAAGTGATGTTGCTAAAGAAAGAAAAAAAAAGAACAGTCAATTACTGTCCACATGAAAGCCTAGGTCTAAATCCAGAAACAGGATTGTCGACAGACCTGAATGCTGCAGGGGGGGGTAGGATTATCGTCTGGGTCCGGGGGCAGGGGCAGATAGGAGTCGAGATCAGGCTGTGGCGTGACTGGCCATGCACCGACACTCACCCCTTGAACCAAGATCAGCAGCATAAGTTCAAACATACCAAAAATTTTTAGAAACTAGACTTATAGGTCAGGAGGCGAGTCGCTTGGAATGCGCTAAAGGTCCGTGTAAAAAATATATAAAGAAATAAAGGTACCGGGTCGAAACAATACGGCGTTTGTCTATTGACGCACGCTGTAAAAGACAGCTTGAATTTAAAGTGAAACAAGTGACCAACAGATGCGTGTGGGCTGTGCAATAGCCTTCATTAACCACTTATGTTTTGCTGCACAAGTTAGATTTTCAAACTCTTTTTTTTTTACCACCAGTAGTGAATTTAAAATAGGTGATCTAAATCTCTATACCCATCAGCAACCGAGGTAAGTTGCATTCACACACTGCATTAGGCAAAGAGGCGCTGCATTAACGTGCCGCATTAATGATATCATTAACCACCAGATGATGCGAGATCACGGTCTACCGTACAACAGGAGCTTGTTCTTGATCTCTAGGAGTGCTGAGTGCCTCTATACAACACAGAGTGTTATCTCACCTCTCTGCTGCTGTAAAACGGCCTCCAGGGCTATATTGAGCGCGGTCAGTAGGTGCATCTGAGTCCGGTCCTTTTCCAGAGAGTAGCACAGCGCATCAAAGCCGTCCGACTTTGTCGCTGCAGCACCACGCACACAAGGGCTACAGCTAATGTTCATCTATTCTATTGATAAGGCACAGTTGATTCAATAACAACCATCTGTATTTCTTTACTTCTGTATGGAATGATAGATTATCAATTGTAACAATAGATTAGTTATATTTAAGTGCCATTTGTCATCCGAGTCGCTAAATCTAGTAGCGAGCGCTTTGAGAATTTTCCCCAAGTGCTGAAGAAGTATAGACAAATAGAGAACCGTTATAAGGAGCCAAATTGAGTTGCCGTGTCGAATTGAATGAAGCCATTTTCAGATTTCTCAATTATAGGAGCTTGGCATGCGTGCCGTGGATCCTAACCCTTACCAAGAATGTCCAACATCCTGTCGGTGCCTACCGAGAATGTCGAGCAGCTTGCCGACGCTTGCCGAAGTCGTCTCCGTCCGCCGCATGTTGTCGATGAGCTGCTGGTCGTCACGCGTTAGGACCCCCCGGGAGCGCAGGCGGGGGAAGTGTGTCGGGGGGTCAAGGTCACGACACAGCTGGACTCTCAGTCGCTCCAGCACCTTCACACAAACACGTGCGCGTTTCACGCATACACGTGCGTGCGTTTCATATCCACGGGTTTTAATTTGAGATTCATCTTTAAAAAAATTCAGCATACTCTTCGCAGACGAAATACACGAAAGATTTTCGATAACTCTCAAAAAGACAGATCTGGTCTGAAATAAATTAAGCAGACATAAGAAAGAAGAAAAGAGCATGCAAGTGGCAACCCATAGTATGAGTTTTGAGTGAGCGGTTTCTACCAATCAAATATCATATTCAAATACCAATAAGTCAAATATCTTTTAAATTCTGAAAAAGCCTGTAAAAGATACAAGGATAATTAGTGCTGCCTTTTAATGCTGAATTGAGCACTCACCTCGCTCTTGCATCGCGCCAGTCTCTCCTTCTCCAGCTGTTCGAGGGGGGCCAGGTGAGGGGGAGGCAGGGGAGGGGGTGGTCCTCCGGAGGCGCTTGTGTGATTCATTCCATGCGCATCGCAGGCGCGTGTTTGTGTGCATGCGCCGCTGCTCACTGCAGCTTGTTAGCGGTCAGCACTCAGCAGCTTCTATCTGTAACACACAGCTGCGTATGTTTTATCTGCAAGGTACGGTAGGAAAGGAAAAGAATTGTCCTCGACAAAAAGGTCAATTTATGATGACTAATCGGGGTGATGGCAGGCTTTTTCTCTAGAATCCGTTGAAAACGGAGTAGTTTGAAAAATGTGAGATGAAAGGCATATTTTTAGTGGCAAAATATTAAAAGAATAAAGGCATAATCTTAGTATATCTAATGTATTGCATTGTTATAATTAATGTATATTCTTAGTATCGCTATATTCACCGTTATATAGTGAAAATAGCAGCCTAAAGTATTCACTATACATTCAAATTTACAGCATGAATCCTTCCCATCAGGGCCGGGGAAGGGGATTCTATAGTGTAAGCCAGTGGTTAAAGTGGGTGGGAACGCGTGGGAACGCTGTTCCCACACCTCCTCTAAAAATTGAATCCGTTCCCAC
>JAQIWG010009525.1:0-10575 GCA_034695025.1 Chamaedrilus cognettii
TGTCCTCTATTTGCAACACTTAGCCTCGGCAGTTAGTAGCCTAACTTAGCCTAACGGTCTAACCTCCTTAGGTCTCCCCTATACTGGTTCATTCTATTTAATTCTCTTATTATTGTTCTATATTTATCCCCTTCTGTACATTATTTAACATAATGACAGCCAGGGTGTGATCTGGCTCCTGCAGAAAATGCGCCAAAAGACTTTTTCGCCAGGCCGTTCCATTTTACAAAAATATAAATAACCTGCTGGGTTACCCCAGCTGGCATTTCAGATTTAGATATAATTACATTTAGCAGTCACGCGCAAAATTAAAATTACGGCTTTAGAATTTTTGTACAGCAATGTTTTGAGACGAATAGAACCTTTTCCGAGACCATCCCTTCCTGCCTGTACTCGACCTCCAGCGTGTAGAGCGTGTTGTAGACGAGCGGATAGCGGAGCGTTGTGAAGTTGAGTGTGACCCACTACAGAGTAAAAAGTTGCAAACCAGACTAGTGAGAACCTGAACGGCTGAACAAACAAATTTAGCGGCAAAGTTCGGCGTCCAGAGTGGTAAGCAAAAGGGGATAATTCACTTCATTAGGCTATGCAGAACTCTCTCCTTTTGAGTTCATTCTGTGTTTTGTTGTTTAAATGATAGTAGCATTACTCAAGACGCTCAATGAGTAAAGAATTGCGTCATGAGCGTAACTTGACACAACTAAAAATAGCGTAGATTCCGTATATATAACGCCATATTTGAAGCACAGGCCACATCCTGAGCCATAGACACCCGAGTTACGTGTATATCAGCCATTTTGTTTCGATTTTCTGCTCATGCAATGACGTCCACATTCGGATTCGACCGTGAACGATTGTTAGAAGCGAAGAAGCCTAACTGTTGGTTGCTCGACCTCGATTTAAGAGCTATATAATTTTGTAGTCCGAATTAACCGAATGAAAATCTATGGGAGAATTATATCGAATAACTTGATTGGTTAGTTCGGACCACAAAACTAAATCGAACTTAAATCGAGGTCGAGCAACCGGCAGTTAGATAATTATTAGACGGATTATCATTAGAAGATCTTTGGTGCAACAAAACTATTTCCTGTTATTCACAAGAATTTAAAAGATCTATCACCGGATAGCCGAGTTTGTTAAGAATAAAATTTACAATAGTGCCGTCATAATTAGTATCTCCCAAGATGTGACATAAAAACCCAACTTCTAAGCTGGGCAGCTGCTAAGGCCTTAAATACACATTCAATAACAAGATGGCGGTAATTATGAACAGCACAATATAAACATTAGACCATTCATTCGCATTGCTACTATTTTCTAATTACTATAATCCTGACTGTATATTCATTGCTGTATATGTATCATCACACATGCTGCGTATACAACGATTCAATTATTGCAGCCCATGAAAATATACGGCGGAGCAGCGCACAGGCACACAGAAGATCCTAGCACGGCATTATTATTATTTTATCTGCCGCGGTTAGCACTGTTTGGCAGCCTAGCATAATTAGTTAGCTTTTTTCTAATCTCTTTAATATTGTACTTTTAGTCTAAACTGTCATTGATTCTGTACACTGCGATATTGTTATACACTGTATGTTTTCTATTGCCCTTGTGGCGAATAAAGTTCTATATTATAAGGACAACCCTGCATGCCTGGTTCGGCGGCGCGCTGAACGTGTTGCTGCGATGGACGTTTGCCAGCTCGCATGGCGGGTACTTGGCGTCCCTGCGGCACATGTGTTCCGTCGTCGTCTCGATGACGAAGCGCTGCCGCTCAGCCCCCGCGCTCGACGCGTTCAACCATCGCATCGTGAGCGTACCCACCAGCCGCTCCACAGCCCCATTATGCATTCTTCGTACTACCACCGATGCGTTCGCCCACACCTGGACGCCAGTCAACAAATCCGGCATGGTTGGTAATAGCTACAGCCTTTAACGCTTTTTTAGTCAACCCCAGCACGTTGGGCCAAGTCTGCGTGCTCCGCCCATTCACGCTCTGACTTCGACTCGAATGGGAAGTTGCGGCCGTTTCAGATTTGTTATCTCACTTGAATACTGAACTGCAGCTGAGTTAAGGCTCTCCTAGGCCCAGTTATTGAATTGCGAGTTATTTGATTTTAAATTGCCACAGAACAAAAATGACGTCACGACCCAATCAGATATCGCAAATTAGATCCGAGACATTAAAATAACTCGCCAATATTGGAGATTTATCCTAATAATCCTGGATCATTCGAATAACTCTCAATTGAACAACTAGGCCCTAGAGTGCTCAGATTGTGCTAGGCGTTAGGCTACCTTTTCAAGCAGCTGGGACAGGTGACAGGGAGAGCCTTTGACGTTTTTCCTTTGACCGGACAACTTATGGAGCGCCGTGTCATGAGCTACGTCATCTCTAGGACGCGGTACGCTCCTTCACGGATTCAGTCCTTTACGAGCGGGGTGAGAAAGTCCCCAGAAATCTAACAAATCTGACAGAAATCTAAATCCTTCAGGTCGATTTTAGTGATATATTTTAAGAGGTTGATCAACTTTTATCAAATTTTACAAAGAGAAATCAAGGGGTGGAGGCTATCTCTTAATTTAGAACTATTTAACTTTTATAATCTGATAGCGTTTTGATCGCAGAGAATGGCCATTGCTTCATAGCTGTCATGGCCTCCCACTAAATCCGCTTTTTGCGTCAGAGAAAATTCTACTGTTGAAAGAGTACCGGGCACTTGTGTTCAGCCACAGTCCACGTAATGTGTTTAACTGTTCATGTAATCAAGTAATCATATTCATGTAAGTAGGTCAGTGTAATCATGTGCATGTAATGTGTAATAACATGAGTCCATGTAGTCATATAAATAATCATGTAAGTATGTAATCATATAGCTAATCTTATGTATGTAAAAATGTGCATTTAATGCTCAATGTATTGCTTCCATGTACATGCAATGTGTTCAGACGGCTCGAGCACTATAATGGCGAGGATGAATTACTCTCAGCCCTAAAAAGAACAAAATCCGGGCATGCCCCATATATTGCCCAGCCCCAGGCTAATCACCAGGCACAAATCTATCCGCTGCGTTTCTATGCGTCGCAGCTTCGAGTCTACATGAGACAGAGAATTCCTCGAAAGAGCAATTGTCGCCTGAAGCCGCAATGTGCTGAACTATTGGCCCACGGGACCGCGGACCATCGCATCTCGCAATTATCGGTTTAGCGTGATTGGAGGATACCACCAGGATGCACGTATGAAGAGATCAGACTCCAGTTTATATTTATTTTGATACGTTATTTCTAAATAAGCCTATGGATATTGCAGATAAACTATTCAGAATATCCATTTGAGATGCAGCGTCAAAAAACCAAAAAACACTTGATTTTGGTATTGTTGCGAAATGCATAAATGCGTTTTTAAAAATCGATAATTATGAAACCAGGGGCCAAAACACGTCACGAATTATTCCAATTCTTAGACCTCTAGCAATACGCCGTGGTTTTCTATTATACAGTTGCGAATGCATTTAGTTTAACCTCATACGAATGCATTATTATGCGAATTAGATTGCTTAGTCATTTTGTTTAGCGGCACTTGGCTGTCTGACATTGAGCAATGAGTCGTTGACGCGATTGTCAGTCCCTTCCATTTAACATGCATTGCGATAATTTGTCTCAATTTATGCGCAAGTTACTGCAACGTTAAGAAACTTTAATGACGTTAATTAAAACGCACCAATCATGCACGGCATTGCATGCACAAAGTCATAGACTCTGTTAGATCAGGGTGACCGTATCATTGCAATATTTACCAGCATTTACCAACGCATCTGTAGCCTAGCTTGTTTACAGTCTATTTTCTAGTGTCCAATATTGATTTCAAGTTCCATAAGTGGACCATGTTCAGTGTTTTGACATTGTTCGTTTCTGGCAGTGTACGGACCCTTAACATCCCCTGCTCAGATATTCGCTGCAGACACAGGCGTTAGTGTCCAATCGCGTGTAATGACCACACGCTGCGTCAATGTATTCCCAGGCGGGCCGTCCGGTAGACGGCGCGCTGATTCAACGCATCTATCAACGCTAAGTGGTGAGTAGCGGCGATGACGTCTATTCATGGTCCAGGTAAGCCGATGAGAGGAAGAGTGTGAGATTGTCGAGGCACAAACTAGGAAGTGAAAGGGTGACGAAGCCAGTGAGGGAACAAAATAGTCCTCTAGGATAATATTCTTGGTATGGTTCCAGGTTCGAGCTAATACTTGACTTTGATGTTATAGGCTAACATTTACCCTTATGACAAATCGACCGCTAGTGACCAGGTTGGACAAAGAGCCTACTTAGGGTTGACCAGCAGGCAGTTGCCTCGTAAGCAACACAAGCTTTGTGATCCAAATTGTCATCAAAAGCGGAACTTGGTGAGGACGAAGCAAACAGGACTGTGACTACTTAAGCGATAGAACCAAAGCTAGGCTTATGCTTGCCCCGATATTCATGTCGTTGCTTTTGTTGACCATTAAATCCCGCAGGCATTATGTAGACATTCCCATGCTGTTTCCGAGCAGTAGGCTATGTTCACGGGTCAAATGTCATCGACGTGACATTACATCTTGCTAGATGAAATCAGAACTGATCAAGTCGGCAGAAAGAGAAGAAAGCATTTGCATAAAATGCAGCATATCGACAGCACGACAGCAAAGAGTGAGGGGAGGGGAGGAGCATTTTGTTCAGAAAAAAACTGTCCGGGGGGGAAATGTACTCTAGACGTTGATCCACTTCTCAGTGGTAAGGGGAAAGGGTGTGTAAAAGATTTGTTTCTCGCCACCGTTTTCAAACGCGCAGACCTTTCAATATTACATTCCTACATCAAATTTGACCACAAAATTTTAATTTGCAGGCATGTCACACAGAGAGGTCACAACCTTCGCGGACTGCCTTGGCCCATGCTACAAACATGAGTGCTAGAGGAAATTATTCTTCTCTATCTATTTCTACACATTCGTCAGTAGCCTGATTTCGCCATACTCATTCTTGAAACTCAATTCATTTGCTAGTTGAATCAATAAGAAAGCACTTAAAAAAATATATATATAAATTAAATTTAAATTTAAATTATTACGCCAAATCTACCGCTACCGGTTAGGTTTCACAGTGTTTCACAGTCACAGTCGTTAGTAAGAGATCTTACTATCAGAATGCTGAAAACTTTTGTGTTGAACCTCAGTGACCATGAAACAAGCCTTATACGACGATGTCATTAGTGGAGCTTAAATTCTACCGGTAGGCCTACTTCAGTTGCGCTTCTGCTTGTAGTTCATAATTAAGTGGTAGCGCAGGCAGTGACTGCGCAATGCGCAGACTATATAACCAAAGTTCATTTTAGCCCTGACGAAAGCGGCGTAGCGTTACTCCTCCATGAGAAAGGCGAATCGTCCTACTGCTTTGAAAAAAGGAGTATTCTACACAGAACTGGCTGTTCACCAATTAATGTGCACGCCGATCACAATTCTTGAGCGGGGGGGGGAGGGAGCTGCTGACAGATATTTTTAAAGCCATTCCTAGCAGTTATTTTGGTTTTTGACGCCTGAAAATAACTACCAATTAAAGTTTGGGCAAACCATACGGAATCTGCGAGAATCTCCGATGTCACTAGTACACAGGCAGCCTTTAATTACGCCACCACATCTTGAAAACCACGTATTCCAGCGCCCTCTTCGTTCATTTTTACGCATAGTGCTTCGCCTACCCGTTTCAAATTAGGCGTAAAAATAAATTTTTACAAATTTGTTCTAGGCGAGCCCACTAAAATGAACCCTGAGCATAACTGTTTAATGATGAAAATACTAGCATTTTGTAAATGTTTGAACAGGACGCAAATTAAACGCGATTCAGCTCAAAACCATCGACTCCTATCAGCAAGCGCCACTGACCCCGCAACCACTGCCTGAGCTTACAGACTCACGCTGTCGTCAATTACTGCATCAAATTCGCTTCCCTACAATGGGGCGTAAATGTCACGCGCGTCAAAATGGCCTCTCCATCGTGGCGCCTCTGACCGGAAACAGATAACCGATTACCTGACTTCGCTGCTTGTATATATAGTGGCGTATAAAGTGTGAGGAGCACCGTTGATAGCCGTCAACAGAATTAATTTGACAGCTTTATTCCGAATCGTTTTCGTCTGACATTTGCAGTCGAATAAAACTTTTAACAAATTTATTGGAAGTCACATTGCTGGCTTCGGAGATTCAGGTTGTCGAGGTGGTTCGCTTAGCAAAATGATCTAATGCTTGGCATACAGATGCGATCGTAAAATTCAAGAATTAATCCAACAGCGGCAATGAGATTCGCAATTTACTAATTAAGAAATTCGGAAACTATCGTAACAACACCACGTTGTAAAAGTCTTTAATTGCAATGTTCAAAACAGCTTTTAAATTAGACATTTTGCGTAGGATATAGTAATAACAATAAAGCATCAGAAATTGTAACTTGTTTGGAGTTGTAAGAACGCTGGAGTTGCGAGAAGTGTGTTATGCAATTGGATGGGGAAGGTGCGGGCTTTTTAATGGAGTAGGTAGTTTTTGACGACAAGTGTGCAACCTGTGGCAATGTGCAGGTTTGAGGTTTGTGTGGTATCGCTTATACCCATGTGTGACTAGCGTTCGAAATTACCTTAAGCTAAAAATAATAGATTTTACCGGCAATCTGTTCTTAAATTACCTGTAAACTATAATACACCATGGTAATCTAACTTAGAAAATTCCTAAATGGCCGGCTGCCGACCAACTCAAAATGTTAAATTAAATATACAAATCGCACTAGGATTCAACATCGAAGTACGTTAAAGCAAAAACAGGAATATCATGCCTAAATGTACACTTTTGACCAGAAAAAAATTAGAATAAATTTATTTATTATAGATTACCATGATTTAACCAACTAACTAACTATAAATTTCTTTTCTATCGTGCAATCTGTTAATGTCCATGTTTTCTCACAGGTTCAGACATTTGCACCCTGATCAGGACCGCCGGAGCTGACTTTTTATGGCCGTATGCCCTTCCTGAGGCCAACCAAATAAATAATTATCTGGCACGGGATTAGCAGCGACACTTGTGTGTTTAATGGCCTAGCTGAAAGGACTGTAACGCATGGTTTCATAATTGCCGGCGCCGCAACTCGAACCCAGGTCCTCTGGACAGGAAGTCCGACGGCTTAACCACTACATCACAGCCCCTCGCTGTCATACCCGTCTGAAACATAAACATATATGAGAGCAGACTATAAAGGGTGGTTAGTGCGGTCAACGCTCACCCTCTGCCGGGGATCGCTGACTGTCATAGCGTCCACCGGAACAGTCTCACGGTAGATCGAACCTCCGCTGAATGGATTCGTGACGTCATAGCTAGCAATGACCGTGTCACGCAATCCCTCGTCGACCAATGGGGCATCGCGTCTCTTCGTATCGCGGGATTGTCTCGTTCCTATGCACAGTTTGACACAAAAAATGGAACCTTAGCGTTTAACGATTATGCAAATAAGCGTAATTGCTGTAAAACTGTTTAAAATGTCAGAATATCGATTAAGCAGTGCTGTCTATGAGCCTGTATCACACCAACTGACACCAAATTTAAATGAAACGAAGCAATGAACTAGAAAGAATGAAGTCATCATAGTCGTTATATATGAAAGGGCTCAAATTCCATGTCATATAAATCCCTTTTTCTTACACTTAACTTATTTGTAGTTTACTCATGGCTGACCGCGTAGCTAGGTAGGATACACAAACTGTATCCTATAGTAGTTCTATTACATTTATGGCTGATTTTTCCACCACGGATTTAATGGTGGGTCAGGATTTAAACCACCATGTTGCATAGGCTAAAACCTGAACAACCATTGAATTCGTGTTGGAGAAACCAGCTCTTAATGGCTTAATTGAAGTAGTGGCTATAATTCCCTTTCAAATATGAAACTAACCCTGGAACGTAATAGTCTTTATAAGTCTTTCATAGTTTATATTTAAAGGTGATCTGTGTGTCCAATTTAAATTCAAAACCGCGCAGTTATAAAGTGACTGGCAAAAACAATCTAATATTTCTGCTGGCACCCTCCGGCCCCCGCCCAATCTCGAATTCTTCCACTGAGAAGTTCCATTTTTTTTAAAGTGCAGTTTTTAATTTGTCTTAAAATATGCTCTGGAGTGTGCAAAAAAATGTTCGAAAATCAAACCAAACTAAACACACATCCTTCTTTAGCTTAGAGCCGGAGTGCTTCAAAGCTGTTCTTGCAATGGTGAAGTTAGTTCATTATCATTAAGAATATTTTGCCGGAAGATTCGAATATTTACGACATGGCATTCTGCAACCCATGATCCATCTCTTTTCAAGTGCATTTGTATACTAGTAAGGTGAAATGATATTAACGGCAGTAATGACAATGAGTTTAAAGTCCGTTTCGGTGTTCAATGACGTCATCGGGGACCTCCCTGTGAGACCAACCATGACTTTCAACCCTCGGTGAGTATTAAATCATTAACTACGCTGGATAAGATACTGAGAAGACAAGGATTCGCATGCGTCTTGATAACGGGCTTACGAAGCCGGGTTATTGTGAAGACATTGGTAAGGAATATTGATGGTGGAAGATCCCTTTGAATGGAGACTAGAGCACAGAGTGTATTGTGAAGATATTAGTAAGGAATATTAATAGTCGAAGATCCCTTTGAATGGAGACTATAGAGCGCAGAGTGTATTGTGAAGAATGCTTCAGAGTCTCGCGGCTCCTTTCCCAATCGTTCGTTATTAGACGGAAATCGCTTGAGTCCAGGGCCGCGAGCCATCACTACCTGTGTTGTCCCAGCATCCCCGCTCTTCGAATTCCAAGCGTTGGATGAGTATCCCTCGCTTTAAGGACTGGAAATGAATGACCATTTAAAACAATCAAATCTAATATAAAACACGGCGATCTTATCGCTATTATAAGTAAACAGTGATGACTTTAAACAGATCATGGACTATGAAGTAGTTTGCATTGGTAAAGACCTTCTATGCAGTGTGTATAATTAACAAAAAATAGAACAAATAAGACTGATGACGCTAAGTAGTAAAAGAAGTATGATGTTAAGTGGTAAAAGAAGTATGACGCTAAGTACAACCCCTAGCGCGGCGTTATTGCCCCCGATCGCGGGAGGGAAAAAGCCTTCGCCAGCACCCCCCCTCCCCCGGCCGTGGCCGTTGCATGCGGGCAACGGCCCGGTTTGAGTCACGAGTCATCGTCTGTAGTTTACTCTCTGTTACCAGGAATCCACGTGATTCTCTCGTCGTGAGCCTGATTTTGTCATTTCATCTCCCTGTTAGCGGCCTCATCTCCCTGTCCTCAGCACTGGCCTAGCGTTGAGGCTGCATTATTAGGCAAAAATTAAAATTTTCAAATTACTGGGCAAATTGGGGTCAGCACCGTCTGTTGCTGTTACGTTGTATCTTGCTGCATCTCATTGTAATCCCATTTTGTTTTATGGGTTGGAGTTGCTGCGCCTCAACAAGTCGAATTACAATAGTATCAGTTATCCTGACAATTCGACTTACGAACTTTACGAACTTACAATGAAGCTCTTCTCGATCTTTGACAAGAATACAATTACTCTCTGTCAGTATTATTCTGGGGAATTGCCAGCGAGTTATGTTGTGGACACACGCATATTTAATTTTTACGACAAGTTGAGCGAGGCGAACTTCAACCCAGGCCGTATGCTGTTCAAATGGTTTGGAAAAGAAGACCGGATTGCAATAGACAATAAATATGGGTTTGACTCCGCAAATGCGAGAGCAAATAATTATAATTTGATCAATATGTCTTTTAAGAATCACTGTATTACATTACTTGAATAATTACGTGTAATTGATCAAGTTCAAATTGGTGTACCCTAATATCGTCGATTGATTCAATTTTTTGGTTAAAATTCTCAAGAACAAGCCCGGTAGTTGGTTGTGACATTAGACGTCTTTTTTATTATGATGAAGACCAGTTTTTATCTCGATTGAAGGATTCAATTTCGTGTTGGATGCGGTACTTCGTTTGGTTGGTGTCGTTGTATTATTTGAATTGTTCCCTGTACTACACTACTTGTGTGAAATATATTTTGTAGGGCCTACACGTATGATAGTAACGCTAATTCAAAACTAGATGGCACAGCTGAATATAGGCTAATATGCGAGAAGCTAAACATAATTCTGAAGGCACCACGTGAAAACCACGCAATTTTGCATGCAGATCATTATGCATTGCATAATGATTTCATTGCATGCATGGAAAGTTCATAACTAAACTACAAGCGCTGAAGTGACTCACAGTTCATTGACGGCTACGCCGCGCGTCGGCTCGCAGCGGAAGGCTGGAGTCTTTTGCAGTGTGACGTTGTTTCGCTGTTTGTATTTTAATTACAAAAAATTTCATGCATACAAATCTGTTAGCAATCAATGTACAGTGGCGTCTCTAGGGTTGGTGCAGCGCCGGATTTAGGCATAGGCAGAGTAGGCAGCTGCCTAGGGCCCCCACATTTTCGGGGCCCCCACAAAAAGG
>JAQIWG010009526.1:0-10570 GCA_034695025.1 Chamaedrilus cognettii
TTTCAGCTGGTTATGTTTTGGTGGGCCCCAACTGAAAATTTCCTCAGTGGGCCTTTGGGAGCCAGTCCGCCACTGGATAGAATTATAGATTCTTGTTTCTGCGCTATGAGGCTGCCAGTCAGCATTTCATTGGACACCAGGATGCCTGGTGGTATTTTTAGGCAACATCTTGAGCTGAACTGAGAATAATTTATGTTGTAGATGATGTAGCGGACTTCTGGTTACAGTGTCATGATAAGCGGTTCATTATGTACAACCCGCAATCCATAGTGCTCGATAGAGGCATCGTGAATCGGTTTTTGTCAGAGGTTCACTTGCTTGTGTGCTGCTGAAAGAGAACTGACTTGTTCTGTGATGGCACCAGTCTTCAGAATCATGTATCTGCTACACTAGCTTAAAGTATCCGATATGCCTAACAGATGCATTAGCTTCCTTTGTAAGACATATAATCGCATCACACAACTCCCATGTCATGTAGATAAAATAAGAATTACGCTTTTTAATCATTTTCTGCACAATGCCACCGAATATCGGATCATCAGCTCCGTTTGTGAGCTCTCAAAAAACAGTGAAAGCACTGCTGTCGGACAGATAGTCTTGCCCGTTGATTGCTGGCAACCAGCGTAAAAGGTCGAACGAGAAACATTCTTGTCCGTGGCGACATAAGACTAATGTTCAAATATGGTATACTGTAGCGGTCTTTGTGGTAAATGTAAGGCAAATATTCATTCCTGTTCACTTAGCCTTCTGAAAGCTAACGCGGGTTAGCAAGATCACAACAGATGATGCTTTGACTATATTCTTGGTGCGGTTGTTGGTTGGAACACGATGCAGTCATTTGACTTTCGTCAATGGCCGACATCAAGAGCTGCAGCTTTTGAACCACAGCCAGTAGAACCATGACCATTGTCTTCCTGGAAAGCTCTGATCCTTGTTTACAACTTTGCTCCTATTAATTTTTTCCATATCTTTGCAAGAAACCGCGCCGTGAATTATTTGTTCTGGCAAATCGTTTAAAGACGGAAATGTGCGGGTATCTTCAGGACATAAAAAGGCTCTATCTTTGGAACCATTGCCACTAGCGCCATGTCTTTTTGGAAAGCTTTAATACTTGTCTACAACTTTGTTTCTATTTATCTTCTTCGTATCTCTGCACAAAAATTTGTTAAGAGCCATTTTTGCCTGCAATTCAAATTAGGCGGCGGCCATATTTAAAAATGGCTGCCGTGGGAATTTAACTCTGACCTGGCAGAGGCTATCATATCAAAACATAAACTAGACATGCATATTGCATAGCTAATGAAAAATGGCAACTAGGCTTTGCGCCCTTGGGTGGCACCAATATGTGATTTTTTGGGATCAGGCCATTTGTTATTCTGTTATTGTACTAACTGAATTCGTGGTGAAATAAATATGTATATATATATAATATAAATAAACTCTTCTTATATATTATAATTATGATTTAATATTCATCTTTATACACATTTAATCAATGAAATGTGTCGACACGATTTCAAAAATCACCAAATGTCGTAGAATAAGCCTAGATTCAATGAAGGTATAGGCTTTCGTGGCAATCTTTGACAGCTGTTAAAAAACAAAATAGTATTGATTTAGGTGACATTTTGGTCATTCTTAGCTAGAATCATTAATCTAATATTAAATGATGACGTTACACTTAAGTGGAAATCCAATTGCTTGTATAGATCAATAGGCCTGCATTATTTATTTCAATTCTAAATTCCTTCGTTAGACATTTATTAATTCTCAATTCAAAGCTATAACTGCACATCCTGTAAATGAAGCCAGAAAAGATTAGTATGAAGCTATGCCAAACTTTCTTTATCAGGAGATCATTGGTAAGTGCAAAAATTTAAATATCTTCAATAAACCGTTCGACTTGGGAAAATGCTAAAAATTGTATCTTAGCATCAAAACTATGTATAGTTGAGACTTGGACTAGTAGGCTATAGCAAGATGCAGAATATTCAAGAGGAATGCGGCTTTGCCTAGATTTAGATATAGTTTTGCAAAGCAACGGCCTAGTTTTGGGTTATACAGCTCTCCAAATCAAGCATGGCCTATGTCATGTACATCGCGTTAAAAGTTGAGCTAAGCCTAATTTTCAGTATTAGTGTAATGTAATATCAATATTATGATAATCGACAAAATGCCACAATCACGCTTTAAATGTTTTTTGGTCATTTTGTGCTAAAACCATTATCAGGCAGTAAAAACTAGTTTAATATAAACTATCATCTGAGTCTAAAATACTGCAAGCCACGAAGTTAAATCAGCTCGCTCTTGGCAATCATGCAAAATATCACTGAAATGTGCACTGCTGTAGTCCACAATGTATAGCCTACTGTGCAAAACCATTTTTCACAAGCGGCTGCAGGCGGAGTTTGCCCTGTTCATGTACCACGCCCCCTTTAGAATATAACATTGAAAACCTTGACTATGGCTATCAAATCAATCAAACCCTAATCTTAACCCCTCCCTAACCGTAATCCAGCCCTAACCCTAACTTCCCAACCCTCACGGGGCCCTCACCCTAATTCCCAAAAAAAAAAATTGTTCTCAGTCAGATGATTGACAGTTGCGTTATACAGGAGTGGGAGTGGTACGTGCACCGGGCAACTCCACAGAAAGCGCTTTTCAATTTTTGGACGGCTGCTAATATTCCTATAGCATACCGGGTACGAAAATTGACAACATTCATTTTTTTATAATTTCATTCAGCATTCTCATTTTTCGCTTAGCTACAGCCAGTGAAAAATATAACATATCAAGTACCTTTAATGTTGACAATCACAACCTGAACAAAGTTAGTCTTGAATATTATTGCAAACACGGCAAGGCTATCAGACGATGATTTTGAAAAATATTATTCTTGTTTTTGATAAACTAGTCTTTGAGAAACAAATTTTTTAAACAAAAGAATTTCAAAAGCATCAAAAACAAGATAGAAACTCGCTTCAAACTCGAGATGAAATACAAACTGATCAGCTTTACACATCAGCTCCTAATGCTTGTGGTTCAGCAGCACCATTTGATCACCCCTGCTTTTGAAATAGAGGTTTTTAACGAACTAGACATTCAAACGCAAACTTTTACAAGTATCGTCTGCTTAAAAATAGTTGAACTCGCCCACCTTCCCCGCCGCGCATTCTTCCTGCTCACGCTGCACTCTCGTCTGGGCCGTGAACTGAAACCAGCACAATCAATCAATCTATCAATCAATCACTCAATCAATCGATCAATCAATTAATCCATCAATAAATCAAGCAAGCAAGCAACCCATTAACCAAGCAACCAACCAACCAATCAGTCAAGCAGTCAATCAATAAATCAATCAATCAATCACTCAACCAAGCAATCAATCCATCAATCAATTACTCAATCAATCAAGACATACCACGATCAATCAACCAACCAACCAATTAATCAATTAATCAAGCAAGCAATCAATTAACCAACGAGTCAACCAATGAACAAAAAAATCAACCAGTCAATATAGCAAGCATTCAACAAACCAATGAATCAAACAATCAACCAATCATTTTGTTTTTGAATATTCATGAGTGTGTGTCAAATTACCTCCGCTGCAAATCGTGAACAAATTGAGCAAAAATACTAAATTTGAGAAAAGTTATCACAATACCAGTGTTGGGCACAATAATATTTTAAAAATTGTCTTTTATTTTCAAAATAGAAAATACTATTCTATTTTGTATTTTCAAAATACTTTTAAAAATTATTTTATTTTAGCATTTTCGAAACACTTTCAAAAAGTATCTTCAGTAGAAGTATCTTAAAAAGTATTTTTCTCCACACTGCATAATACTTATTTATCACTGACTGTTACATGTACACATGCAGTTGCATCATCACAAAATTCCCAGCCCCTGCAAGCCGGGGAACAAAGAATTGGCTTGCAGTCCAGAGCTACCTGGATTGTAAAGGGGGAGCGGTTCTCTGTCTGCTCAATTGCACAGACCGGACTGTAATAGTCTGTGAAACGAAACACGGTCTCATAAACTACAAATTCTCTCGTTACCACACACGGTCCTTTTAAACTCTTTTAAACCACCACCAAATTTTCTGAAATTCGTCAAGCTATATAATAAAAAATGTATAAAAAGTATTCAAAACAATATAATAAATCATTTTGTATGATACAGTCTTCACAAAATTATTATAAAAACTGTTTCAAACAAAATGATTATGATCCCAGATCATAGCTCATTTTATACCCTAAGCCTGCATCATCTTTGATCTAGGATTATTTAGAGTAAATGATGTGATCCTTGATCTCAGAAATTTTTTCGGAGAGCATCATCTTTCAAAAAACGTAGTCGGCCGTGCGTTTATGCGTCACGCTGTGAAGCATGTAACGACTTGCATATTAAAAATGCTTGATTGACCAATCAATCAACTGAACCAATAATATCCTTTGTAATTCTAGATCACTAGCCTATGCCAACGAGCATTGATCCAGAAATGCAGATTCAGCAAGCACCAAATGACCACTCGAGCATTGACGTTTTCATTCTAATTCTCATTCTCGATCTCACTGCCAAAGGACATAGATCCAGAAGTGCAGATTCAGCAAGAAACAAGTGCCCCCTCAAGTACATATATTTAGTTTCACTTCCAGATCTTTATGCCAAAGGGTATAGCTCCAGAAATGCAGATTGAGCAAGAAACAAGTGCATATGCAAGCATTGATTTTTCAGTCAAATTCTCGATCTCTATGCCAAAGGGCATCCAGAATAGCAGATTCAGCAGGAATCAAGTGACCACTCGAGCGTATGACATTGCTTCCAATAATTCTCGGCTTCTGTGCCAAGGGCATTGATCAAGAAATGCAGATTCAGCAAGAATAAAGTGCCAAGATGAATGTATATTTTTCAATTGTCATTCGCAATATCTATGCCAAAGGGCATAGATCCAGAAATGCAGATTTAGCAAGAAGCAAGTGCCCACTCAAGCATTGATTTTTCATTCTAATTCTCGATATCTGTGCCAACTGTGAAGGGCATAGATCAAGAAATGCAGATTCAGCAAGAATAGAGTGCCCACTCTAGAATATATTTTTTATTGCGATTCTTGATCTCTATGCAAAAGAGCATAGATCCAGAAATGTAGATTCAGCACAAAACAAGTGCCCACTCGAGCATTGATTTGTCATTGAGGGAATTCTCGATCTCTATGCCAGAGGGCACCGCTCCAGAAATGCAGATTCAGCAAGAATAAACTGCCCAGTCGAGTGTGTGTTTTCTACTGTAATTCTCGGCCTCTGTGCCAAGGGCATAGATCACGAAATGCAGATTCAGCAAGAGGCAAGTGCCTACTCGTGCATTGATTTTTCATTCTAAGTCTCAATCTCTATGGCAAAGGGCATAGATACAGAAATGCAGATTCAGCAAGAATCAAGTGTACCCATAAATCATGAGTATATATTTCTTCATTGTAATTCTCGACATCTGCCAAAGGTCATAGATCAAGAAATGCAGATTCAGCAAGAAACAAGTGCTCACTCGAGCACTGTTTTTCATTCTAATCCTCGATCTCTATGCCAAAGGGCATCCAGAATTGCTGATTCAGCAAGAATCAAGTGACCACTCAGTGCATTTTGTTCCATTGAAATTCTCGGCCTCTGTGCCAAGGGCATACATCAAGAAAGGCAGATTCAGCAAGAATCAAGTGCCCACTCGAGCGTTGATTCTTCATTCATCCCTGTCAATCACCCCATGCATAACGGGGATTGGTTTGCAGCCCACAACACCCAGAGTGTGTCGTAAGAGACAACTAAATATACGGAAGCGGTATTCTGCCTAACCCCAATGCACTGAGCCAAGGTAAGCACTGAGCAAGTAAGGGTCTTCGGAGCACGCGATCTCTAAACTCTAAAAGCATCGACTGATTGAAAATTTGATTGCATTTGTCGTTGGATTATCAAACAAGAAATTCGAAATATTGGTGAAACTCACACTATGATAATATTCACACTGTATGTCAGATTTTATTAATATTAATATTTGATAAATGTGCTTTCTTAATATCATGTCAGAACTACAATGCGAGACATTCCGAGTAGGGTAGGTTTCTAATGATAAACCAACACTGATTGATTTTCTGACAGAAACTACTTGCAAGTGTACTCCCTCCCCCCCCCCCCGCCCCCACTGTCATTGTGGGAGACGTTGGCATTGTCGTTGTTGACCAACCTTTAGCTAATTTTTGGAAGAAACATTCGCCAATAGATCACGCTCATGAATAACCCCTTCAGATTTTACGATTTGTTATTACAATTGTTGGTTACAATGACTTATATGTTACAAGCAAAACAATACTTACAAAGAATCAAGTCAAAAAGTGGCAATAAAAACCCCGACATTTTGTACAATCCTGTGCGTATCAAGAATTTCAGAATTTTTACTCAATTTGTATGATTTTTAATTGAATCAAATGAAATGTCTTTTAGAAGCAAAGAGATAAGGTCTAGTGAAAATGCGGCAATAGAAGCCTGATTTGGAACTGGAATTGGAAACTTGGGATTTTCTTGTGCGTCCCACACTTGTTCACTAGAATTTGAACAGTTGCATTTTTGTCACACTTTATTACTATGAAATGTAAAAGAAATATGACAGTTTATGTTGCAAGCAGCGTCATAGGTCTAGTAAAAAAGTTTGATTAAAATCTAGAAGCTAGGGATTTTTTAGCATCCCAAGAGAGACACTTTGTCATCTAAATTAATAATTTGTTACACTTAATATTTCCATGTAATGCGAAAGAATTGGCAGTGTACTCTACGCTTTCAAGCATTGACATAGGATTTAGTGAAAATATAGCAATAAAATCAAGAACCTTGGAATTCTCATGTGCGTTCCAAGAATTAAAGCTTTGTACTTGCCTTTTATCTTTTGTCATACTTTATTTGTATTAAATATAAAAGAAATGGCAGTGTATGCTACATGCTACGAGATAGGATCTAGTGAAAAAACAGCAATACAAATCCAAAGCTCAGGAATTTTTTTGTGTGTCCCAAGAATGAAACTTTTTTGCTATCTTTTAACCATTTGTCTTACTTTATTTCCATTAAATGCTAAAGAAATGGCAGTGTATGCAATGCTTATACATGCTAAGACAGTGGTGTCAAAGTAGCGGCCCGCGGGCCAAATGCGGCCCGCGACTCCCAATGGTGCGGGCCGCCCGAGGGTCGAAATTTTTGCATTGCATGCGGCCCGCGATCTCCAAAAGTGTAGCCCCCAGGGCTGATGCGGCTCGCAACCCCCGAGGGTCAGATTTGTTACATTTTGAGCATTGTAAGCGGATCCGTTACCCTTAGATACCCTTAAAAGTGAGCGCTGTTTGAGTGCTCATGCGACCCGCCGCGCCCGAGGGTCAAAATTTGAGTACTGCATGCATGTGGCTCGCGACGTTCTAAAGTGCGATCAAGCCGGTACGTCATACGATCTGCGACGTGAATTTTTTTTTTTTCTGTCAGCACCCCCCCCCCTCGTGAGATTGAAGGGGAAAATGGAAAATGTAGTCCGGGCCGCCTCTATTGAACGGGCCGCCAAGGGCCGCAAAATGCGGCCGCCTGCTAAAAAGGTTTGACACCGCTGTGCTCAGAGATACCTAGTGAAAAATCGGCAATAAAACCCCAGAAACTTGGGATTCTGATGTGCGTCCCAAGAGTAAAACTTTCCTACTAGCCTTTTATTATTTGTCATATTTTATTTGCATTAAATGCAAAAGAAGAGGCAGTGAATGTTACAAGCTACAAGATAAGGTCTAGTAAAAAAGTGGATAGAAAAACCAAGAATCTTGGAATTTTTTGTATGTCTCAACTCCCAAGAGTGAAACTTTGTTACTACTTTTACCATTGTCACTTCCAGGTTCAAAAATAGTGTAACGCCTATGTTACATTGTAACAATATGTTAAGCTTAATATCCATTGATGGTCATCTATATTCTTGTGGCGTTGCATCATTAAACATTAAAACGAATGTTGAACTTAAATTCAACCCATTGTTAAGCATAGGCCTCTTTTAATAGTTTTCATTAACTTATAATTATGCCTTACATTATAAGCCATGCATTAAGTTTTATTGTTTTGCTAGTACAGGCTTATACATGCTGACGTCATCATAATAAAACACAGCAGAAATGTTGAGCGACTCCGCACTGACGGACAGAACGTCACTGTATGCCTAGCCTGCTGAAAGGTTACTCACTATGAGCTGATACTCGCTATGTTCAGGCATAGTGTGAGTAATAAAGGAACTGCTTGCTGTAAAATATATAAAAATCGTGTACCCTACGGCAATCACTTCGGCCGACATCTTTGATATGATACAAGTTTCTGAGAAATTTCATACTTTTACAATTGACGCATTTGATGGAAGCCATTTTAGTTTTTTCAAGATGGCAGTCAAAATCACTATAGAAAAGGAGCTCTTCGACTGCATTTAATCAAGGATATCTGTGTAAGATTTCAGCACTGATGGTTATGCACATAAGAATTGTGATCGAAAATTGACAAAATAATAACTGTCTGAATAGTTCGATTGCATTTGCACTTTGCAGCGAGGCACTGTGAAGTGGACACCAGCAACTATGAAACCCTGCGCTACAGGCCCTTCAGCAAGGTTGTTATACACACAAGTTTTTTACTTCATAGGAATCGAATAAGTTACCACCAACGAAGCTTTTCGCCCTTGGGTAGTACCGATATTTGGGCATAGACTATTTTTACATATTTGGAGCCATACGCTTAGATCTTCTTTTTTGAATGAAGTATTTGAATGATATATATCATGTACATGTATATATACAGTACCCGGTAGTCTTTAAAGAGTAACCCTACACTAGTTACACTTAATTTATATTTTCCCAGCAAGTCTGGGAACAAAGAATAGACTAAAAATAGACATGGAATATCGCGAGCTCCCCGGGCGACTCATAGAAGGCGACTAAAGAGGGGGAGCAGTTCTGTGCTTGGTAAAGCCTAGGCTTAGGCACTGAACCGGACTGTACATCTGCTTCGTTACTACACACGGTCCTTAAACTCCTAAAACACACATTACACTTGATTGAGGTTACGGCTGAAATAATAACGGAAATTAATGTCTGAATTCGACCTTTGCTCGGCAGCTCTCGAAGTATCCTGCCATGGCTGCTGAAGTTTAGGCCCGCCTAAGTAGTAGGATCTCGTTAATGACGCGATGACGTTCGCGGTTCACCACAATTGATGTTTGTTTCATCAACTAGGACAACAAACTTCATAAGTAGGCTAAGCTTTCCAAGCATCGCGCCGACAACGGTTTGAGAATTGTAGCTATAAACGATAGGCCCTAAGCAAATATAGCGTAGATTCTTGATAGGCGTCAATCTGTCACATGGCCTGATAATATTATGGCTACCCAGCATAGCAAAGTCTTAAGTTGGAGTAGGTTATAAAAATAGATCCTGCATGTACATGCATATGGTCTAAAAAGGGTATACCTGCAGGCCTAGTCTAAACAGGCAGCAGCAGGCAGTGGTGGTGCGTTGGTGGATCCAAAGGGCGATCGGGCCAAGGGCCCTTGCGCGCGTGACACCAAAAGTAGGGTGAGAGAGAACAAACTCATGCACGGGAGTCCTCACTGAGACTTTTTCTCTCACGGCGTGCAGAACGCATGGCCAGGGGGCGAGGGGGGGGATATAGGGACGACGTTTTTAAAAAAAGTTAGAATGCCACCGGTGTGCACAGCGACTTATCAAACCAATACTTCGATCCTGTGCAAGGTTAGATTTGCCGGGGGGGTTGGGGAGCTTAAATCCCCTTAGCTCGCATTGGAATTTGAACCCCCCTTGTTCATGTTGGAACGTACCCCCTAGTTCGTTAAAGTTGCTGTCAGCAGTGGCGTCTATCCCTCCCCAATCTCAGGGCGGATAATTGGCGCCCACACCCCACCCCCAAACTAAAAGTCACATTTTTCTGGATGCAATTTTAAAATAAACACTGTGCATGCACCAATCAGATATCATTAATCTATTCCTCATAATTGCTGCACGCACAAGTTCGCACAACTCCTTATTGCTGCATGCATAATTTTCGGAACAACCCAGTTACACAGTCATATAATGTGCATCTAAAGTTATCCTTGGCGACCTATTTAACAGAAGTCTATTAATCTACCGGAGCATAAGAAGTATATGCAGTGGTGCGTAGAGCAACCAGCAAACTTGTCAATTATTGAATCACAGCTTCAGAGACTGACAAGACCTGGGTCAATTTATTGCTAGTAGGCTAATTAGCCTATTTTTCACTTAGGAATTGTCTGACGATAAGCTCAGTGGTTACAGCGGAAAGCAAGAGGCGGGGGGTCCCATATTTTTAAAAACGCCCACTAAGTTACAATGGCAAAATAAATGTTTTTTCTTATCCATTTTTATAAGTGCTTAACCTTTATATAAGGGCTTTCGACCGAGCTGGCATCGAGGATGGCGGCGCTCACGGGGGAGCTGCGATCGACGGCCTTTCTTAGGCAGCGCCTGAGTATCGCCATTCAGC
>JAQIWG010009527.1:0-10570 GCA_034695025.1 Chamaedrilus cognettii
TTTCAGAACTTGTGTCAAATTATCTCAGCTACAATCCCTGAAAATTTCAAGTAAATATATTTACTTTTGGCGGAGTTTTCGCGAATTCGCTAGGGGATTGTTTTTTTATGCCCCACTCTGTAGATGTGACAGTATTAGACTAAACGTAACAACAATGAGTATTACATTTTTATTGCAATTAAGGCCAAATATGTATTTACTGATATCATTACTGCACAGTGATTATTTTGCGAAGTGGGTGCATTGGACCCCACATTGCAAAAAAATTATAGTGCAGTAGGAAATGAGTAAATAAGGAAATATTTGACCTTAATTGCAATAAAAAATTTAATATTCATTGTTTTTACATTTAGTCTAATACTGTCACACCTAGATAAGTTTAGTTTTCTAACCAATGTATATTGGTTTTTCGTTTTAATCTAAAGTATTCTTCAACAACGGATTAGACTATAATTGTTCTTACCAACGTGATGTGTGATCCCCGTCATAATGGGGCCCTCCATGGGATCCTGAAAGCAGTTCTAACAGCATCTTCTTCTCCCCCCTCCTCGGTAGCTGTTCTAGGGGGGGAAGGACAGGGGGGGTATAGCCCCCTGTACAAATAGAGGGGCATAGCCCCCCCCTGTTTGGGTTTCAAGCCCCCACTGTTGATATAAGCAAACTTCATTAATTTAAGCTAAAAGAACATTACAAAATTTGAGTTTGGGGGTGTTAACCCCTTCTGTTTTGGTTCTCTTCTCTTTGGGTTAAAATTGTGGCTATTCCTTTCAGGCTTTCCTTGCGTCTTGGTGATGTAGGTTAGGCCTACGTATGGAAAGTAAAAAGTTTCTCTCAACACCTCCTCCCCACCCCCGGGGCCCCGAGGTCGCGAGTTCAGTAGCGGACGGAAAAATTAAATTTTTGAGTCCTCGCAAACGAAGTCCGGCTCCCTAAGCCCTGGAACCGCTACTGCCCCTCCTCCAGGCTCCGGCCGGCAGTGATTTTTGCAGTGGGATCTAGAAAATCCCTCCCCCCCAAGTACGAATGGACATCCTCCAAACCTCTGATCCCATGGGGGGGCGGGTGTTTTTGACAGCATAAAACGATTTTGGTTATTTCATAGGCCTATGTAACAATGTCAAACTTCATGGTGCAGCAATGATTAATTTCATTGAAAACAATGAAATAATGCAAGCCAGAAAATAAGATGAGGCCCAGTGGAATGGCGATTAGGAACCTGCAGTAGGTCAGAAGTCAGTTGCAAAAGTTTGTGAGAATTTTTTCGTCAGCACCTCCCGTTGCGAGTTCTATGCAGAAGGGGATTTATGGGCAAACCGCAATTTCGAACACCCCCTCCCCCAACATTATTATGCACCCCCCCTTCAAACACAAAATCCTGCAAAAAAGCTTGCCGGCCGGGGAACGCCAGAGAGCCCTAACCTGCCCGCTGGTTTCGGTGTCTCTGCTATAGGCCTAGCCTACGTTTAGCATAGGCCTACCGCTTTCTGTTAGCCTACTATCATTATTCTTGCAAACCTGCTAGAGCCATTACACGGTCTCCAATTCATAGGCCAATAAATGTATTTTTGTTTGATCCGCCAAGTGCATTGACCTTGTTGACCGCGAATAACCGTAAGCCTCCTAGGCCTAGTGCCGAGAATAAGCTGCGCTGCATGCGGCAGTTTCTTCTTAATGCGGATGTCACAACCAGCCAGACCATGGACTTGACGGTTATGCAGGCTGCAAACTGTTTCAATGCCAGCCAGCTATGCCTGCATTATAGCATACGATGCAGGCTAGGCTAGAATTTTCAGCGGTACGTTATAAACGTTACGATATAAACAAATGAGTTTTAAAACTCAAACTATTTTTAATTTGTTTTGATAGAAATACTTCAAATATGTCGAAGCAAATGCACAGGCCGCATGTCTGTCGAATTCCCTACGAAATGGTACAGATTTCACACAGGCGCGATGAATATTAAGAAAGAAAATCCATCTTCCTTAAAATTTTCCATCTCTCCCATGTTCCAACAACAACAAGACTATAGACCAGCACGCCATCCCTATATAACTGTGTTTCAACTAACGTTGGAACTGGGTGCTTTTCCATCCTCTGCCCATCGAAATCACGCGTTCGTGCTACTTTGGCTTTTACCGTTACGTCGAACCAACTACAGAGCACAAATACAGAATACACAGCCTATGTATCTGATGTATAAAAATATTGAGGTAATTTGACTAATTTACAAGATATACTGCAGTATATTTGACCTAGAAGAAGAAGGAACCCAGTTAAATATCGTCAGGTGACCCTCCTATTTTATGAGAATGTTTTCAACATCCCCAGACCGTCCCATCGACACGAGGTCGCCAAATAGGTCTCTGCGTGGGCCAATTAAGCTCTTACATGTATATAATTGTCGTTGATGAAGTCAGAAAATCAATATTGCGCCGCTGATCGCATGATTAACGCGAATTTGCTTAAAACGAGACAATGTCAAAATGTCAATAGCTGGCTCGATAGCAATGGCTCGATATTTATATTTATTTAAACACTTATCTTTATTGCAGTTGGCCTAGTTAAATGCCTTGGCGCAATATACAGAACACGCAGGCCCTAAATGAAAGCGCTAAATGAAGAGGGCGATAGAAGGATTTAACCGACTACTGTCGTGTAGCCCATCAGGCTATCATGCACGAACTTTGACTCGCACATGTAGGCCTACAATCGCGTACATTGTCAAATCTCACAATATTTTAAGCAATTGTAAATGATGTACTACGGGTTTCGCAGCAAGCCTAAACCGTTAAACAGAAATTGAGAAACATAAACATAATTTGAAATGCAGTCATGGCACGTAGGCTATGTTAAAAAGTTCGATAGATAAGTATACGATAAAACTGGAGATATTTAAATCAATGTATTCTTGAAGCCTATGCAACAAATATCATTAATAATTTCCGTATAAATGTGACTGAAATCCTTCTGTTTCTCGCAAAAACAAATGAATCTGATCAATTTTTTTATGTTCTAAGCTTAATATTGTAATCTAAGCTTAATATTGTAATTATTGAACTAGGCAAAAAATATAATAAATGAAGTTTGACTTCCTTTATGCAACTTGATGTATATTAAAGCAAACAAATTGAGTTAAATTTGCCGCAAAATATATCATACTCAGTGTCAATTTAAACTATGCAGCAGCATACATGTATGTAGCATCATTGCTGCTACATAAATAAAAGCTAGTGAGAGCTACAATGTGCATCTACTATTTATAAATGCAATGTGTGCAATACCACAGTCTTGTAGAACAAGTGCCCATTGCATATGACAATGGCATAGGCCTATCTAGGCAAAACTGAAAGTAAGCAAAATGCCATCGATTTTTTTGTAGAATATCGTTACCTTTAAAATGCACTTATAGTAGAACTAAACTATGCATCTAAGTTAGGCCTGCCTGTACACAGTGATTCAGGACAATAATAATGACCACTCTACAGGTTCCCGCTTTCCTGATCACCGTATACACAGCAGACACCGTAGACACAGTAGGAACCAGTAAAATGATAAATATTACTCAACCAACTGTCAATCGATTTATTATGAAACTTTTAACGTCGTATGCCTACGGTATTGTACCGCTGCTCCTTAAATATTTATCTTGATTTCCTGACAGTTTTCGGCAAAAAATGTCACCCCGGTACCGTAACGTAGAAATAAATCTAGAACTGGAACCGTCCCTTACCGCAGTATGAGAACCGCGCCCCGTCCCGAATCGTTCAGTGTCAACTACGCGCCCTCATCCAAAATCATTAGGCATAATTTTTGGGGAAATTGCTTGAAACTCTAATAGATTTTGATTTTATTTTCGAATATTAACTGTGCTCTCGAATCACTGCTTCACTAGGCCTACTAGTGAATGATTGGTTGAAAACAATGGAGTGGCCGTCTTCGTGCGTGTGTAGCAAGTACATGTAGTTTGTAAACACAAAGTATGAATTCATTATCATCGCAAATTTCTCTGGTATTACTCTTTCAAGTTTCATGCAAAGTGATTGACAATCGGTTGAGTTATAATGATCATTCTACTGGTTCCCGTTTTCCTGAATCACCGTGTACATGTAAATGATAAATTTTTAGCGATTTAAAATTAATTGGCTCAATTCTTAGAACTTAACGCTTAGATCTAAACTCAATATTCAAATGACACTGAAATATTTAGTAATTGTTGTTGTCCACATGACAAAATCCCAAAAAAAATCCGCTAGTTGATTGAGAGTCTGAAAGTTCTATCAAATGGTTGTGACGAAAAAACGGGCGGGTAAAGGATGTTAAATTACAATGATGGAGCATAGAGCTGAAAACTCGCCCTAGGTTTAAGCCTGTTTTAAATTTTATCGACATTTTAAAGTTAATGAATTAAATTGTAAGATGCGAGTCATAGGGTGCTTTTAAGCCTTGTTTAAATCTGTCACTGTTACCCCAATAGCCAATAGTCACCGATTTTCTCTGGAATACATAGTGTAGGTACATGTATATGATGGGACAGCTTGAATGCCACGCAGATTCAGGGTTGATCACGATTAAAGAAACTTCATCACGGCAACTACTAGACGTATTAATCGTATGACAACCGCTAGTAATTGTCCCAGATCCCGTAGACATTCGATTATGCGCAGTGCAAGCCACTCCCTTTCCTGGCGTTCTTTCTCAGCCGCAACAAATAAAGATGGAAATCTTCGACGACGTATATGCCAGATCTTCGCGACTAAACGACGATCAAACGACGGCACGCCGTTCGCACCCAAGGGATTATGAATCCAGGCACCAAGGGCATTCTGCTGCTGATACGCCTCGAGGCCGTTTCTGCTTGCCTGATCAAATTGATCAATTATTCGGTTCACAATAATCAGATTGTCACAAGCTATTGACAAGCTGCGCGCATGTACAAATAGTGCTTCACTTTCCAAGGCCGAACTGCCTGTTGGAAGTACATGAGCTGAATGTGACGTGAACAAGCATGACCGACATATGGTCACTTGACAGGCGTGACAAGGTATGAGTTCGGTTTTGAATAAATGACACTTCGCGCAATGACGATACGCTGTTTGCAAAGCGAGCACCATCGAGGCATCAGGTAAGAATTTGATGTGCTGCTCTATTCTGCTGCATACTTCCTTCCTCAAAGTCACAGATTGGCTGTGTTGCCCTCTGGGGCACTTACGACGCAGAGGATCAGAACAAGCCGTACAAAGAACGACGATGTCCCAGCAAGAAGCCCCACAAATTCCACAAGAATATGGAAGATCGTAGCTTGGCTTTTCTCCCCTGTTCACGGCATCAGCATTGTACTGATTCAACAAATCCATAAGCTTACCGACTACATGGTCGTTTGGAAAAGCATTGCTCCAGTTACTGAAATCGGCGGTTTGCTTGCATTTTGGACACGGAATTTCTCGGACATCTTGGTTGAGAGTCTGCCAATTTGACAGATATCTAGACAAACAAGCCTCGCAGAAACTGTGCTGACATGGAAGCAGTTTCGGTTTATCATATTTCCCCCGACAAATGCCGCATACTAGGAATTTCGCTTCCACGGTGGTCATCGGTATATGAGCAGCAATGGGCCAGCAGTCGATACTACGGTTCGAAATATGGCGATCCTCGTCAAGCTGCGTGTACATGTGAAGCAAAGTTTTGTCCAGAACGATGGCCGGTGAAATTTTTGGTAGTTTCGTTGAGCAGGACATGCGATCCGGGGAAGAGTCAAAGAGTTCAAACAACGCAGTTATTTTATCGTCTTGAACAGCTACATCATGATAGCGATGGAAGACCTCGCACAAGTGGCAAACGGATTTGCTGCACGTTTTGCAGTAGAAAAATTCTCGGTATACACCTCGCGCTGCAATATGATTATTCAATTGAATTGCGCTTTCACACGGCCATAGCATCATTTCGTAAGTTTTGCAAAAATTATTCGTCCCATAGAATTTAACCAACCCGATCTCATCCTCGTCGGTCGCAGCGACGAAGCACTCTTGGATGAGATGGCTCAGCCGGCATAAATACGCGATGCGCTTGATCATCTGGACCCCTATTTGAGCGTATTGAACCGTCTGTCGATGTCCAGTTGTAGCTGATTCGTTTTGAACCGGGGCTCGACTTTGTTCAAACTCCTCCGCGCAGCACATACACACGGTAACATTTAAACGACTGACAGACAGACATCCAGCACACGGGGGGTGCATCTCTTGAGCTTCACCGATCTTCTTGCGCAGTTTTTCCCATTCTTCCTGGAGGTTTACAATGCATTGATGTGACGGGAGTCTGTCTATGCTTTTCTTAGAAAGCTTCGTGCTTTGTTGACACGTGACACAGGTTAGCTTAAACGTATTGAAATGTTCACTCTTTGAGAGTTGAAGTCTTAGGCAAAGGTCACAGAACGAGTGTTGACAGCGTAAAGTTCGCGGCTGACGAAGCGTTTTACGGCAAATCGCGCATTCTAGAATATTCCTATTGACGTCGTCGTGGAGTCTCTGCAGATGCAGCATCGCTCCGGTGTGGCTCCTGTTGTCTCGCAGAACTGAATCTTTACTAAACTTGCGTTCGATTTGTTGACACAAGGTAATCTAGTGTTGCCATGGCAGTTCGGTTAGTTGACACAAGGTAACCTAATGTTGCAAATAGCAGTTCTTTATGCTTTGCGCAATCTTATGGTGATAAGGAATGTAATCAGACTTAACGCTCAGTAAGCTATGTTCAGATAGTAAAACGTATTTTATGATTTATTCTAAAGATCATTAGTTAATAAGGTTGCATTTGCTCAACAATTTGTTGATCTGTCCCGAATACCGAAATTCTGTCCAGAAGGTAAAGAATAAGCCACAAGTTCTCAAGCAGGTACGCCCCAGTTCTGTGCGAAACTTGCTTATCGAATTATTTATTAAGTCTTAAGGTTGATTGGCTACGCTGGCCCAACCCAGCCATGGCTCCCGATACACTTAGGCCATAGCAATGTAGGCCTAATCGCATCCAAGATTAGCGTACCTTGCGTCCGTGATCGAAGATCACCTTTTTCACTTTTATTATGCTGACCGTAATGAAATATAACAACAGCAACATCGTTCGCAAAACCCACTTAAGATTAAGTGTATTTGATACAAAACTTTTAACCTTGAGGCTCACAGGCCACAGCCTGAAGAGAGGAGGCTTTTCTGAAAACGACGGCGCCTGGTTCATTAAAATGGCCAAAACTTCGCTGACCGAAGCAACGCAACTATTGGCTACAATGGTATGCAAAAATACTAACGTGAATCTTAGCAAAGAAGACGGCTTGTAACGCAATAGGGTCAAGTGATACGTCGTGTGAAGGAGTGGTGGGCGCGTGTTAAGCCACTCGATTAGAGGAGCGCTGCGCATGCCTGCACGTGTAGGCTTACGTGATTTGTTCGAACCGGAGAAGTGCATTTGCAATGATATGGCGCTTTTATTCACCTTTCGGAAGTTCAACATACAGATATATAAAAATAAAGAAAACTTAACTAGAAAAATGCAGACATGATTTGTACAATTATACATGAGGCCTATATAAATTTATACCATACAACGCACCTATACTATGCTCATACTTAAACTACACCGTGAGTCAAAAAACCACGACAGAAAACACTTGACTATAACACAGGCGGCGCTGCGGGGGGCTATACTGGACATAGCCCCTCCCATCTCAGAAAGGTAGCTCCCCAACTAGCCCCCCCACACTTTTTTTTAGGTGCCTCCTGTTTCAAGTTGCTTATGTTTTGATTTTTGAAATATGTAGCAATGGATTTAGCCCCTTCACTTGTGAAAGTTAGCCCTCCACTTTATTGAGCCTGCAAATTAATTAAGTGTAGCATGAGAAGGCAAAAAGTTTCTGGCAGCACCCCCCCCCCCTCGCTCGTGAGTCCTGTTTAAAATGCTTTGTTGATCCGACTTCCTTTTCAAACAGAGCACATACTGAGGATCAGAGCGTTACACAGATGCCCCATTGCACCTGATGCCAGGTCGCTGGTGGTGGTTCCACCGTAGACTGACAAGTATCGTAGGAGCACTTGTGGCTGACGAATTCAAGCCACCTTTCCGCAGGGAGCACGAAGTGCCTCAAAATCTTTGCCGCTGCCGGGATTCGAAACGACAACGGCCCACTCGTAATCCGCGACCAGCGACTTAGACCACTCGGCTACAACGCTTCGTCCTGCCCAAAGGTGGCAGCAAGGGCAGCGCTGCTGGGCACAGTTCAATGTCGTGTCGGCTACACGCAATGCCATTACAGAGGATGAGCAATTGTGGTATAGGACCTCTTTGTCCTCTATACTATAAAATGGGCATCATGAATAGTTCAGGAATAATAGCTGGATTCCTCTACACGAGTCCGTTTTACTTTGTTTAGCATGCCCATTCAGGTCGATGAAATGCAACGGTTAAAGAATCTGCTAGATGTAATCACTAAGGACATCCTTGAGTGTCCAATCTGCTTCGAAGTGCTTCGTCAGCCGCGCACGCTGCCCTGTCAGCACACGTTCTGCGACGTCTGCCTCACACGACACCTGGCGGCCAGCGGGTCTCGCAGAGAACTGCATTGTCCCACCTGTCGAATGAGGACAAAACTAACATGGAATGTAATCAATGGTCTTCCACTAGAACCACTTCATAGGCGAACTGCAGGCAAAACTGGAACAGATGCGTATGGACAGCTTAGAATCGTGCACAAAGCGTTACACATGTGACGGATGTAGCTGTTTTGTCAAGGATCCAGTGCAAGCTTGTCAAGCGTGATTTCAGCTGCTAGAGGAAGTAAGCGTCTCGACCCGCAAACTCCAGCTTTTAACTCGATTAGTGAAAAGGTTTCAATTAAAGATTCGTTATAAAAGATTACCAGTTTCGATGATCAAACGCATCGCGTATCTTGTTCGTTTGAGCTACTACACCGAGCAGAGCTTCTCTGTACTTGATCCATGTGGACCAGCTCAACAACCCTTCGTCATCTTCATCCGAACAGAGCATCCGAATGTAGCATGTCTCGATCTACGGCAATGTGCAAGTTACAACAATTATGAAACGTTTGTGGCGGACAACGAAAAGTGGCATCATAGTTGCTATACTGTCAGGAAGGCTCAGAATTCATATGCGCAGGATGCAAAGATCGTCACCTTCATCGCTGTGGTGATAGAGTGAATTCGATCATTCCTCTAATGGCCGACATAATTCAGTATCTGAAACATTTTGACAAAGACCCCTAGACAGCGATTGGTCTAGGAGATTTAATTGACCTTGGTGCAGCAGCAGAATTAGATGCGATGCTGCTATCCATGTACAATGGAGGCAAAGTTGAGCAGATGCGTAACCATTTTTTTTAGATTTGTCAGCAATTTGATCGCCACGAACAGCGAAAGTAAGCGGTTTTCAAATTAAAGATTAATGAAGTAAAGCGTTTTTATCACAAGCGGATTTCTGTGAGCTCCATTCTGTCACAATTTATCGTTTGTTCTATTTGCTCAATGAAAAACAAAAAAACCAAAAAATTCTCCCGTGCTTACATAGTTTCTGCACGGCTTGCTCTCCGATTACTGTACCTCAAGAAACAATGGAGGCTGGTGAATTTGTGAATTAACCGGTCACAAATGCCCCATCAAGGTTAAGATTAGGAAATTACAATATGTAAATCTGTAGCCTACTACTTCAGATTCAAACTTGATCGGTAGATGGCGACAACTCGACTCTGCAACATAGACTACGTTAGCTTGAGCGACCGTCACGGCTCACAGTCCTGGAACCTGGCGAATCTGATCTAGAGACAGCTGGATTGAGAAGGCTAGCGTAGGTGTCGTGGTTGATCCAGATGCCAGCGGCGCTTCACGAATTAAATGAAGGAGATACCAGCACCTCATCATGTCGAGAAGTGTACAGCGCCCTTGAGATGACTTAAGTCATAGCACGGCGCTCCAGAAGTTGTCCAGTTAAAAAAAACTCCTAACTTTGCAGCGAATGGCGTAATCGATTTTCAAAATAGTTACGTTTTGGAAGAACTGATAGAGAAGCTCGCCAAATACAATGAGGACACTCCTGAGACCCTTGGCAAAAATGAGCAATCACTCTATAATTTACCGTATCGCGGTGCAATATGTCGCTCTTCTTGCACAGAAACGGTCAATCTCTGCAGGGCCACATGCGCCAAACAAATTATAAAAAAGGATTGACGTTTTAATATCCGGTCAGCTTTTGACTGTGAATGCAAACGTGTACGACAGAATTTCACGTCACATAAAATGCATTCGCTACGCTTCATTGCTGAAGTCTGTAAGAACCGTCTACTCACGTTGCAGTAGATGCAGGCTGGTTTTCACCAACGTTATCCTGTGCCTTACTTGCAGAGGCCAAAGCCTCAGCTGATAGCCGAATCCGCCGAAGATATTGCCGGCGCCGAAAATCCGCCGGAAAAATGTGGCGTTAGCCAACAGTCGCTGAACTGTAAAAAATATTCGCCGCCGAAAATTATTCAGCTTGGCTTGGCAGTTGGCCGAATGAGAATATAATGCCGATGCAATAA
>JAQIWG010009528.1:0-10570 GCA_034695025.1 Chamaedrilus cognettii
GGAGTATTTTCAATGAAAACTCTCAAAGTTATAAGCCCTCAAAGTTGGGCGACATTTGTTGGCCCACCCTGTATATCCAGAGTGAGTCAAAAAATAATAATCCCCTAGTGATATCGCGATAACTCAGTCAAAAATTAATAATTTTATTACGTATTTGTAGGGATTGGAGAAAAGAAAGTTTGCAACAAGACTGACAAATTTCATGTGAAAATATGTTTTAGTTCAAAAGTTAAGTCTGTTCTAGAAAAAACGCTTCAAAAATCAAGTTAACTGACACTTTGAAGCTCGCTTAGCCTGGTTATTTTGCCTGTAGCTTGCCTGCACCTGTTTCAACGTGCAGTGCATTTGAGAATAGACTACTCTAAGTGTCTTCGCCTTCAAACCTTGCCCTCACAACATTTTCAGTCCCATTTTTTCTCTTGCATAAGATTGGTCACGTTAAACGTGTCCTACTTGCTGCGTTAACGAAACCTGCTTCCAGCGCTAAGGCCGCAGTGAGGTGCAGCACCTGAACCTAGTCTACTAGGCCATCGATATCTCAGGCACACGACGTCATGAATATGCATTCTAGCACGAGATATATGTATTCTAGTACAAGAATTAGTAAATATAAAATTTGGTACAAAAACATTTCTATGAACTTAACTTTAACGCAGCCAAAAGTTTTTTGACTGAATTAGGCTCGTTTTTTTGGGGTTTTTAACTTTTTTAGCAAAAATTCATAACTTCTGAACTAAAATATATTTCCAAATAAAATTTGGTGATCCTGTTGCAAATTATGTCAGCTACTTCCTGCAAATTTCAGCTATATCCTGCAAATTAGAAACAAAAATATTTACCTTTGACCAAGTTACCGAGATTATGCTAGGGGATTTTTTTTTACTCACTCCGTACATCACTTCTAAATTCAATGATACATTTATAGATGATTTATACAGGTTCAGTACATTCTCTTAAAGAAAAGAGAAAACATTACACGCTGCATAGCCTTCTATGTACGGTACTGTACGGTATTCAGAATTTCTCACCACTCAAGGAACCCAACAATTCCAATGGTTCACCGAGAAGCTGTGAAAGCTTTTCACGAAACTCTTCAGCAACAACATACGCACAGTTTGATCGAGTCTTCACAGTGCAGTATCTGTTGCAATCACAAAATTGCGAGATGATCATTTGTAAATATAAAAATACTAAGCCAGCAAATCAACCAGAAACATTGTCTAAGCTAGACAATGGGCATCCGTGCTCATAATTGCGCCAGGTGGCGACAGGTATTCCCCGTCCAGCGGCATAACTCACAACCCCATCTGCAATTTGATGCTTAACACTAGGGTGTGGGGGATGTGCAGGGATGTGCGACATGTATAATTCTCATGTTTTGTAAGGGCTGTAGTTTCGATTATTGCTCTAGTTATGTTAGGGCTAGGTCAAATTTATGTTAAGGGTCAGATTTAAGGTACGGGGTTTGGCATAAGGCTTCTAAATCAATCCATTCGAAAATATAACGATGAATTACCTCTTTGCCTCGCCGTCTTCATTTTCTTTTTTAAATCTAATGCGACGATGAATGGATAGGTATTTAATAGAAAAGCAACATCTTCAACAATACTTCAGTATAATAATTATAGTTTATCACACGAACCGAACTGCTACGATAGTCGATAAATATAATTAATTCGATGTCGGCAACAAGCATTTAGTTGGATCGAGAGGCTGATATATAGGCGAGCATTGTAGGCTGATATAAAGACCTCGGGCCTACTTACGCTGGCTACAGAAGCTGCGATCAATGCATTGCATAGGCTATTAATCTCCAACGGGTCAACTAGGCCTGTATTTAAACAGAGACCTAGGCGCCATTTTATTTTATTTGCCTCGGTGATATGGCTAACATTTAGCGATGGAATGTGGAAAGGTCCGAAAGTCCAAGCACATAAAGGCGTCCACTGATATCTTGCTAATCGCGGCAGTTCATGGTTGTCTCATTATATGACCGTAGGGAATTGATGCCCACCTCTGTGTTTACACAGCAGCACATGGCAATAGCTGCTCGGCATGATTATTTTGAAACTACAACTTCCAAAAGTTAACTTTGTTGACAGAAATCATTCAGTTGAATACTATAATTATAGTGACCGGGTGGCACTTCCGATCTAGTTGATCCGGGACGTGTAACGCCATCTACAATTTAAATATTTTTATTTTTCACAGAAATCTTCCTCAAACTTTGGTGTTTATAAAAAATTCAAAAAATCACGTTAAACAAAACTTTAAATTAAAATTTGGTGCAATCGTAGCTAAATATGCCTAAAAAAATACTTAAACGCAGTGGACAACTCAATTGAAGCATATTTCAAATTGTTATTATTTATGTCAATTAGAAAAAGAAATTTTTAAGTCAATGCTCAATTTCTGTCCACAATTCTTTGCACAAATGTATCCAAATTCTTTTTAAAATCTTGAGCATTTCAATCATGCACATAATTTCAATAAGCAAACGCAAAACTCAATAACAAAGTTGAAACAAAGCATTACTTTAACAAAGAAATGCATAGTGTACATGACCCTTGAGACAAGTCCACACATAACAAATGAGCGCGTTTGCGCAGCGTACTGAATGCCGGAGCCGTAGCACACAGCCTCGTTGAACGGCAGGGTCCAGGGCGTCGTCGTCCAGATGACCAGGTGCGGCGTCACCGTGCTCGAGACTGCAAGCAACACCTTATATCAACGCACAACGCTCCAACAACGTCCATTGTGATAGCGATGCGTTACCTCAGCAACCATATCAAATGCGTTCGTTCTTACCAGACCATCGTCCCCATCGCAGCATCAATCATTGCCTCATCGCGCCGATATGTGCCCCGCTCTCCAGAGCCCTGTCCTGTTCATGCTCATGTTAAACAGCTGAGGGGCTTAAATACATCCCTAATGTCAACGAATATGACGTAATGCCCTAACAAGTTGGCCAACTGGTTAAATAAGCTCAGATTTTTCAAGACTTGGTTTTCAAGTTCAAATGATGCGTTCATCAGTACGGTATGCTATAAACTTACAAATATTATGGAATCCAATATAGTCAAATGTTAAAATAGTGTGAAATCTATAATTTCCCATTTTTAAAGTTACACTAGCAACGTTTAGTTTTTTTAATGCATATCATCGATTTTTGAGAGATAAAATCACGATCGACAAAGAAATTCACAAACGATGTTAAAGTTACGAAGACAATGAAATATGGACACTTTGTGCATGGATCAGAGTGTAATCATACAAATCATCCATTTGAGCCCTAATAATGAAGAACAATACCGCAGTTAAATGGAAAGACCTCAATATGCGAAATTCAACTAATTTAAACTTCCACAGGATATGAAATCATTCATGTATATAATTTATGTTCGACAACTTCAACATTCATGAGCTTCAATGCCAACATGCAGAAAGAAATTCAAAGAACAACAAAACAAATCGTCCTGCCATCACCAATTCATGACAAAATATAACAATATACCAAACACTTGAATACGATATGTCATATACGCAGTTTTCTAAGGAAAAAAAGAAAGAAGTATACCTTACTTTTATCTTTGAGAGCGGACGAGAGACGTCTGAGTGGGTACTTGATGTAGACGGCGGTACTTCGGTACCCGTCGTTGTACTCAATCTCTGCCTCCGCCAGCGCAGTCCTGTTGTCAGAGTACCATGACATGGTGCTCCAGAACACGATGTGAAAGCACTTAAATTCACACACACACACGCACGTCTTGTGGCCGCATTCCCCGCTTACGCAGGGGTAGGCCATTTGCAGCCATGCACACCCGCCCTCCACCTTATCCTATCCGTCGCATCCACATGTCTTAATCCCTTCACTTTCATATCCTTCTCCATCACGCTTTTAGACGTCGTTTCCGGCCTCCCCACACGTCTTATCCTGTCTACCTCATAATCCATACATTTCCGCACCCAATCATTCTCCTTTCCCCCTCCCCACTCGTGAGTCAGAAATGAAAAAAGTCATCCAGAGGTGAACTTGAGATAGGCTTGCATATTACAAAATTCTAGCTTCCATTCAAAATTCTAGGGTTCCTTTCTCAATACATGTCCCATCCATCTCAGTCTGTTTGTTCTTACCACCCCCCCCCACGGCCTCAATCCCATTCTAGCTCTCAGGTCCGCACTATACTTCCTCTCTTTTAATGACACACCACTTAAATGACTTTGTCAAATAAGTTTTGTTGCAGTGTACACACTACACACTGAAACACTACACAGCTCAACAACAGAGGCGCAAGGAGAAAAGTATTAAAAGGGAGGGGCTGGATGGGAGCTAGAATTTTGTAATATGTAAGCCTATCTCAAGTTCACCTCTGGAAGACTTTTTTCATTTCTGACTCGCGAGTGGGGGGGGACCGTGGCGGAACATTTTGATGCCTTTGATTGAGTGATTGACCATTTCAAGATCAATCACTCTGCCCCCCTCTCGGGCAATATGCCATGTACATTATACACTGTGTTCCGATAAAAATGAGAACACTTTAAGCTTGTTATAACTCGGTCAAAAATTATTCGATTGGTCTGAAAAAAATTTCACACAACTGTAGCCGTTCGACACCAATTTGTTAGTTTGTAGAGAAATTCCACCAGTTTTGACAAAATTATGGCTGCTTTAAAAAAGGTACAGAAAAAAAACATTTCCAACATTCGTTGCTGCGTATTGGTTCTATCCGCGTGACCCTCAGATATGAAGTGTAGCGTCTACATCTCTACTAATAATAATAATAATAGGCTTAGAGTCCGTTTCGGCATCTAATGATGTCATCGGGGACCTCCCTTCGCCATGGGCATCCATCAAGAGATTGATAAAAACCCAAGACGAAGGGGTGGGAACTGGAGGAACGTGTTTCTCATTCTGGCCTTAGTGATGCTAATAACCCGACGACTCGCCTGCTTGAAAAGTGGCAGCTGTTTTATCGCAAAATCACAGATCAAGCAATCAAATAGTGGGCATCTTCCGTCATGTGTACGCAAACAAGGAGGACACAATGAACATCAGCTGGGACTGAATTTCTGGCCTGCTTGTTTGTAAATTGACAGCAGGCACACAACACGCAGCAATTAATGTTGAAAAATTTTATTTTCCGTATCTGTTTTAAAACAGTAATAATTTTGTCCCAAAACTACTGAAATTTCTCTACAAATTTCCAAATAGGTGTAGATATTGTCACAGTTGTTGTGTGGAAAATTTCAGACCAATAGAAATTTTTTTGACCAAGTTATGATAAGTTAAAATGTGCTCATTTTCATCAGAACAATATACAATATACATACAATGTAAAACTATTCATGTTGGCTTGAATTACGCACAGCAAGTTTATGATTAATGTAAACACATTTTTTTCCATTAATTGTACATAACCATGTGATAGACTTATGCATGGTGTTGTTATACGAGTCTAAGGATCCTGCGTAGTAGCGAAGACTATTACAGTCCAATTCAGTCCCTTGGCCACGGGTTCATCAAGCATAATAATAATTAATAATAATTTTCGGACAATTTTTAAAGCACCGCAACATGACCGAAGTCATCACAAGGGCGCTGCACATAATCAAATATTACAATAGACAGAAAAATTGCAGTTTGACAATACTCGTACACATGAAAGAAGCCCATATCCCGCCAAAGAACTACAGTTTCAATGAAAGCCTGCTATCCAGCCAAATTAATTACGAATATGATCTGGTAAAGAGTTCAGTTTTGAGTCTTTCAGTGAATAGGGCCAGGGAGGGGGCTGTCTTGACGTGTAGCTGCAGACTGTTCCAGGCCTGCGGAGCTGCCACAGAGAAACCACGATCAACAAACTTAAGTCTGCTCCAAGGCTGTACGATGGAGTGGCTCTCTGCAGAACGCAGACGCAAGCAAAAAACTGCTTCCCCTTCTTCAGTCGCCTTTTACGAATCGCTTGGGGCGCTATGGGCTGCAATGCAAGGCTCACTGTACGACACAGCAACTAAAGGTAAACCCTTCATTATTGAGTTAAGAATTGTTCATCTGGTACCATAATGCAATAATAAATAGTATTATTTTTGTTAAAAAAAACATTGGTAGGGCTTTTTGCTTAGACTTTGAAAAAATCTTGAATACAGACTGCATCATCGACAGTTTTAAATGAAACTTAGATCTTAGATCTAATTACATGCTTCACAGCTACTCCGGCATTGGCTAGGCCATGCAATAACAAGGAGAAGTTAGACACATTAGGATAAATGATTGAAATCGCTTATCGCAGCTCTAATAATTGACTTGAAAGAACTAAAAATTGCGTATATGACATAATATTAAAGAAAAAATATTAAGAAGGCAGAACAAATTTGATAACAAATGCGACGAACGTACTTACTTAGAAGACGGTGACCAAAATACCGGCATATAATCTCGGTAAATGTAATTCTGAAAATGACAACAAAAAATTACTGTCCTGAACATTACAAAACAAAGTTCTTCGTAACAGTGTTTTGCCAAATAACAGGTTTCTGATGCTCAAATCCTCCAACCTAGCCAATCTTCGGCCCTTCTCTGTCTATAGCCATAGCGTCTATGGTCATCTCATAGTGTACTTCATCTTGTGCAGCAAGATCATCTGCTTCAAACTGCTGCCATTGAATATGGTGTACAGTGGTTACCAGCTGAATTTATAGAAACCTCATTCATAGATTTAGATTGTATTCCAGTCAATTTATGCCAAATCATTCTTGCAATATACACGCTTCAGCAAGACTGATAAATTAGCTAGCCTGTATAATTATCATGCCACGACAAAAAAAGATTTTAAAAAATGTACTCACCAACCGTAAAACCTATATTTCAATTAGTCTCATCAGGAACAAAACTTCTCCATGCATATTGCACATAGCAGAAAACATGCAAATTAGAAAGAGAGGTTGAACACTACAAATATTTTACAGTGGGTAGTATTACTCTACTTTTATTATTATGAGAATTATTATAGCACACAACAGAACTACACACAAAAAGTAAAGGCTTTGCTTCATTTTGTCAAAAATTGCAGAAGGGAAGGTGGACGAACCTTCTCATACATGGTGTAAAAGAGCTCAAGCTGTTTGGCCTCATACTGAGGATCAGAGGTAAAGTAACAACCTCCCGTCCAGTCGGCCATGACACCCCAGCGACGAAAAGCCGACATCTGAACCGAAGCTGCAGCCTTTGCAAAACTGTTCGCTGAAAACAGATACCGGTACCAGTATACCAATAAATTATTACGTACAGTAACAAGAATCGATAGCACCTAGTCGAGAAAGCGACACTGCAACTGTCGCGGGTTCAAAAACATATTCATATTGTGTCGTTATTGTTATCCAAACTGTGAAATACTTAGTGTTGCGAGTTTTGATCTCTCTTTTTGTGCGACCGTAATGACGTAATTACCTTAACGAAGTTACTGCACATTTCGGCAATGGATGAGGAGTGAAATAGTAAAGTTGCAGATACTAAATTATAAGTGCTAGCCAAGGCACCACAAGTCTGTAAGAAACGACTTCATTACAGTTTATTAAAGCGCAGTACACTTAAAAAGTTTAAAACAGGATAAAATTAAATATATTTCAGAGAAAAATTTATGTTCCTAAATATATGTTCCCAAAAATTTATAACATTCAAGTTTCATTAACTACTTTATGATAGGGCCTTAACGTAATGAAAAATTTATCGTAACTTACACACACCAGCATTTTGTGGCCGCATTCCCCGCATACGCAGAGGTGAGCTATTTGCAGCCATGGACACCCACCCTCCACTTCCGTCACATCCTCAGTCCCCACGTCAAAATTTTCTAGCATTTATATCCGTCAAGCTTCTCCACATCGTTCCTGTCACCCTAAACGTCTTTTCCCAGCTACTTCATAATCCATACATTTCCGCACCAAATCATCCGGTTCCTTTCTCAAAACATGCCCCAGCCATCTCAGTTGGTTTCTTCTTACCACCTCTCCCACTTCCTCCAACTCCATTCTAGCTCTCAGATCGGCACTATACTTTATCTCTTTCAATGACACTCCACTCATCCACCTCACCATTCTCATCTCTGCCCTTCTCTCTACCATAATATCATTGCGCTTCTTACACATGCTTCATATATCTACCCTTCCTTTTAGTTCAAGCGATATAAGCTTCCCAGTGAGAGCTCTCGGAACTTTTTCTAAGAATAGCTATTCCTCATCACTGAGGCAGATTCTACACCTCCATTACCGTTAATCAATAATCATATCATCAAAAAAGCAAAAATTTTCTACTCCTTTCATGCTATCATAATGTAATTACTGTCAGATAATTGCTGACAACAAAATTACCGCTCGCAACACTAGCTATACAACAAAAGTTCTGCAAAACTTATTCGATAATGCGAAGCGTTGTGGCCGAGTTGTCTAAGTCGCGGACTTCATATTGCGAGTGTGGCAGAGTTGGTTCAAACCCCTGTCGCGGCAAAAGCTTTGAGTCACTTTGTGCACCCTTGGCAAAGGTGCTTAATTTCGTCAGCCCTGCAAATACTCATCCACAGCAGTAGAAAAGTTGAAGTTGAAGTGATAATGAGTGCCTTGTAAAACGCAATAAAACGATGTAGAGGGATTATTATGGGTTTACACTACATAGTGAGCGATAGTTTTAAATCCCGTACTGATTGCTCCCCTATAAAACAGTGCAAATCGTCATCCTATGAACTGCAGACACAACACCTATGCCTCAATGATTGACATTAATATGTCAATCAACAAGCACATACATGCTCAAGCATCAGTACTAAGACACACAGCACAAACAAAAACACATCCCCTTCATAGCACAATCCAAACTTCAACTTATCTCACACGATTCGAGAGTGAGGGTCCATATTTCAACGAAAGAATGAAACATGCCTAAAAAAACATATCCATTATCAAGCGCAAGACAAAATCACATAGCCAAGAGAGTGAAAGAAAGTTTAGCACACCAATCGTCCAAAAATATAACAGCCAGGCTTCTCACCCTTATTTCTGATATCGAGAGGTTTCATAGAGCGATGGTCAACCCTTCCAGCTGCGAGAGCCTTCTGCTCAATGGGCAACCCATGGCAGTCCCAGCCTGGCCGGTAGTGCACACGATGACCAGTCAGCAACTTGTAGCGATTCGTTATGTCTTTCAAAACCTTCATCAAAATTGTTTCAAAAACACTTAACAGCATGGCTCACACCACATAATTATAGTATTATAGAATACATAAGATACCACACAGTCACCCTACATGATTACAAAAACACCAGATTACTGCAACCCTATTACCATGGCTATGCCAATAAAGTTTGAATATTTGCAACTGTGACATGGAGGCCTTGCAGGTTTTTCTCATTGTGTTCAACACAAATCCGAACGCGCCTAGTCAATACTTTCTTGCTGCAAATGTTTTCAGAATTCATTGACAATGTATTGATTTGACATCAAAAAATAAGCATTAGGCGACAGGATCACATATTGCAGTTGAACTCATACATGCACCATAAATAATAATTTTCTAATTGACAGAGGGCTTGATTGAAACAACACCTTGTTGAGCGCGTGACCAACGTGTGGGTCTCCGTTGGCGTACGGAGGGCCATCATGAAGAATGAAAAGTTTCCGTTCCTTCTGCGCCCACTGCCACGCGTACAAGTCCACAAACTTGCACTTCTGAAACATCAGCAAAATTTGAATAAATTTTTCTTAAAATGTAATAAGAAAAAAAAAGATCTATACAAAATGATGGAATTTAGGTCAACGGCTTTGTTAAAATTCGGAAAGGTCAAAGCTCGGCTACGGTACTACCCTTGACAGAAAACTTTCAGACAGACCTAAGTAGGCAGTCAAATGCGCTCAATCGATCAATACAAATGGTTGATTGCTGACGTGGGAATTTGCAGCACTGTTAACTTTTGCATCGAAAATATTCAAAATGTGTAGGCAAAATTGTTGTCTTCATGTTCCAATTGCTCAAATCGACATAATGCATCAGTGTTGTGGTCGAGTGGTCCAAGTCGCTGAGCTCGGATTATGAATTCGACAGCGCGTCGGTTCGAATCTCGGCCGCGGCAAAGATTTTGAGTCAATTCATGCACCCTTTGCAAAGGTGGTTTAAATTCGTCGGCGCTGCAAATAATCATCCATTAGGGTGAAGTGTAATATTGAAGTTGAAGTAATAAAAACCGTTTACATGTCGTAGTCGCTCACATCACCATGATCACAATCATCATCAAAGTTGGTACCTGAACTACCTAACACACGAGGCAACTATTAGACAACGACTGGAACCGACACAGAGTTCAGACAGAAACGGCTCACCAAATCAGTGCAACTTGTTATTTTGGACTCCCCAGATTTCCACATGAACCACAAATACATGTAGATCTTAAGCCAAAATCTCAATGTGGGGTCATTCCGTATCAACTCAACCAATATTGGAAAAAGTTCCCGGGTGACCACCTCGGATTTGCCTGATTTTTTTACCATGCAGGCAGGCATATTCAAGATGAAAATTCCCAAAGT
>JAQIWG010009529.1:0-10570 GCA_034695025.1 Chamaedrilus cognettii
GAAATGACGATAGTCGATATTAGGATAAACGATAAAATAGGGCTTTACATGTGTAAACAAATATTGCTGTAATTTTTATTTCCCTTTCTCTACGTCATCAATACCACGTGATGCTCTGATTTAACATCGAACATGGTGAAAAGCAGAACGATAATAAAAATTCCAAAACTTGACCAAAATTGCTTCAAAATTCACTTTTTGATATTAATGGCAGTTCCTTTGACGTTTCCTGGCGGAATATGATATATTAAAATATAATCAACAGCATAGCAGTAAAAACTCATTTTTGAAAAACACATTGTCCCATGACCTTTAAATTTGTCAAGGTTTTTGACAAAGTGGGGACTATCAAGATATTTGATATGGAGACTTTGAAAAGCATTTTAAAACTTATAATGGCATGTCAAAGTGAGGACTGGTGTGTAAGTCTTCACATGCGGTTCAAGTCCTATTTTTGTTGGTGACAGTCAATGTCGAGTCCTCACTATGTATGCCAGACAAACACACTAACACACACACACACGGGAATCCTTGCTTATAGATATAGATTACGTCAAATCACCCACCCACCCCATATAACGCCTCCTAATAAAATCGCTTGCCACCCACCCACCTTAGAGCGTTATGTAATTTGTGAACGGCCCCCAGGCCTTGTATACACCAATTTGGAAGTTTGTAGAGAAATTCCAGAAGCCTTGACAAAATTATGGCTGTTTTAAAAAAGGTACCAAAAAAAAGTTTCCAACATTAGTTGCTGTCTGATATGTGCCTAATGTCCAGTTACAAACAAGCAGGACATAAATTAGTCACAGCTTATGTTCACAGCGTCTTTCTTGTTCGGGTACACATTACAGCAGACATGGTTCTATCCGCGTGACCATCAGATATGGAGAGTAGAGTCTACATCTCCATTGGAGGAACGTGTTTATCATTCTTGCCTGCGTGACGTTAATAATCCGACGACTCGTCTGCTTTAAAAGTGGCAGCTGTTTTATCACAAAATCACAGATCAAGCAATCAAACAGTTGGTCTTCTTGTTCTGTCATGTGTACCCGAACAAGGAGGACACTATGAACATCAGCTGTGACGAAGTTGTTGGCCTGCTTGTTTCTAACTTGACAGTAACTTGTAACCGGCAGCGACTAATGTTGGAAACTTTTTTTTTCGGTACCCTTTTTTAAACAGCCATAATTTTTCTCTACAAATTTTCGAATTCGTGTAGACTGGTTACCGGCACAGTTGTTGTGTGTAAAATTTCAGACCAATCTAATAATTTTGGACCGAGTTATGACACGTTTAAAGTGTTCTTATTTTCATTGGAACACGTTGTAGCTGGTCAGTTCTGATATCGTTTAAGGCTGCCATAGAATCAGAAAGAATGAGAGCCTTATGTATCTGATCTACAAAAAAAACAATTGTTTCATTTATATAGCCGCTAGTTCCATTGATTTCATCAAGAGGTTATCTGGCAAATTGCTAGAAATCTATAAGCCGGAAAATGGAATAAAAATGGCAATGCCAGTCTCAAAATTTTTGATTTGACTCTGGTCTACACCAGTGATTCCCAAAAATTTTTTGCCGCGTGCCACATCTTTTTTCAACAAAGCTTCGCGTGCCACTCAAAATGAAAGTAGCCAGCAAATTTCTTCTCCTCACGACCGGGTGTGGGGAGGCTTACACTCAGTTATTAATTGAACTTAAATGCCGCTCAGCTACATGTTTGAGGAGTTCTCTATGTTTTTTAGATTGCTATTATTAGATATTTCACTGCTATATATTAAGAATGAATTGGATTAGAATAGGGGTTGTCCACAAAGGACGTCTGCAACGGGGGGGTAGGGGGGGGGGGGGGGGTACGCCACATGCGGGCAAAAGCGGATCAGGAGGGGGGGTGTCGAAAAGAGGTATTATCTGCGGACGAACGTCTTTTAAGGACAACCCCATAGAATCAATCAATAGATAATTAAATGCTCTCTTTTTGCAACGCCATTTCAATTGTCCACCTCCATTCCACGCAATGCTTAGTAAGAACTTTATGAAGCCTTCTAACGTAATGGACAAAGAAGGATTTATTTTCTGTTCTGAGTTTTGGCATGATACTCTGACTCTAACGGCGTGCAAAATGCGATTAAATTTTGAATAAGTTATGTCACGTTTTATTCCAACTGGTGTTGATTTTATGTGGGATTATCCTGTTGCTAACGCAAGTAGTCTACATACCTAGCCTACTGAATACTATGTAGCCTCCCCATTTTGGGTAATTAATTTAACAAAATGCTACAATCAATTGAACGTCGGTATAGCACTATTATACCACCTAGGACCGCCGCAACAGGCGAGGCTTTAAAAATTCAGAACTACGTTGAATAATTTATAAACGGTGGCTCAAAAGTAAAGGAGCCGTTGCAGTCATATGCAACATAGGCCTATTGGAGTCTATAGAATGCGTGGGTTTTTGGTATGCTTATGTAATAGGTTGACTGCGTGCCCACTAAACAGTTAAAATTTATGAATATGCATAGTTTCATATTTGTAACCAACCGCAGTTCGAGGAACTGGGTCTTTTGCATATACTTGTAGAACGAATCCATTCATAACCATTTATACTAATGACTAGGCGTATATACAAGTGCATAGACTTGCTGAAGCAGTGGAATGCAAGGCCGCTGCATAGCGCAATGGGCTAGTAGATTCTGGAAGGTTCTAGAAAGTAGGCCCGCCCATATAAATAGGCAGTGCCGCAGTCCTTGTGCAAATCGTGGTTCTTTTGGTCTCTGTCTAAATTATACTGTTTGACTTATTCGGGTTTTTGCTAAACTATATATTAGGCAATTTCAGGGACATACATTGTACATTGGCTTGGATTCTTTAACTCAACTAATGATTGACACACGTGGATTATTTCAATAATTAATGTTCTGTCCGGCCTGGGTGCCTTCTTTGTTTGGTGTTTGTGCGTCGCGGTCTGTTATCAACACAGCTAGTTCCTCCCACAATATAGTGAGTGCAGAGAAACCTCCCCAGTAACCCCGCTCTGCAATAGAACCAATGAATTTCTTCAATAACTACGGAACGCAATAAGCATTCTCAATTAATTTTTACGACATTGATTTGGATCATTGCTTCATATTTCTGTCAATTTTGTTTGCATTTCATAGAACGGTTTAAAAGATACGAGTAGTTAAAGTTGATCTACAAAAAAGCACGTCAACCAAGCTGGGAAACTGCTTAATTGCTATTTGCATCAACAATTCTGTGGTAACGATCTCTGTTGTATTCCAATTCAATAATTGCTGGACAATCCAGGTATGTACACTTCATGTTTGAACAAAACTTCGTTCCAACATGCACGTGAAACGATAGAAGAGCGTAGTATACAGGAAGAATGACACAGCGATGGGAGTCAAAGTGGTGCACTGTAAATTATCAAAATTTAGCAGCATGGTGCTTATTACGAATGTGCGTCGAAAACGTCAACGTCAAACACGTGAAGCATGGAATTATCAAAAAGTTAGACATTCTGTACTTATCACAAAGATAAGCAGCAGCGTGCACTACTATTGGCCATGACAAGAGGTGCAAGCGGTAATTAAGCAGATTCCCAGCGTGGTTGTCGTATATTTTTGTAGGTCAACTTTGACTACTGGTATATTTTAAACCGCTAGATCAAATTCAACGAAAATGGACGTAAATATGAAGTAATAATCCAAGTATGTGGTAAATGTGGTAAAATTTAATTGAAAACGCTTTTTGTGTTTCGCAGTTATTGAAAAAATTCATTGGTTCCTTTACTTTTGAGCCACGGTGTACATTCAAGCAGTGGCTGATACAGGGTGCTTTAGCAAGGGAGAGGGGGAGCAAAAGCAGAACCGGGCAACGCGTCATGGCGGAAGGGGGAGGAGGAGGAGGGGGGTGCTGTGTCATGCTAACTTCCGTATCGAACGAATTCAAGGGACAGTCATATTGAATGTGGATCAGCACCGCTTGCCTTGCATCAACTCACGCATAGGTACATGTACGCGTGCCACTAATCTTAGTGCCCCTCCGTGAACGCAAGGGGGGGAGGGGGCACGTGCCCCTAGTGCCCCTGCACGTTTGCACCACCGAGGGGCACGTGCCCCCCCTCCGGTTCCCCCCTTATATCTGCCAGTGTATTAAAACAAAAGACAATACAGTACCTTGTGACATACATGTCATATATAGCCTATAGCAATCCAATATGGGCCTATACTCTACGCTGCCTGCAAGGATATAATCATTTCAGTAGTATTAAACATAACAGTTAATTATAGGTCAAAAAATATAGGTCTATCATCCGTTTATAATTCACGTAATGCCGACAACAAAGATATGTCAATGTCATGTGGTGAACGCGTTACCAACCACGGGGGAGAGTTTGACTGAGTACTGTTTAACTACAGTTGTTTTGACGCTATGATTGGATTGTGTACAGCGCCCTTGTGATGATTTCGGTCATGTTACGGCGCTCTAGAAATTGTCGGAAAATAATAATAATGATAATAATTATTATTATTGACTCAACTTGGCCAATAAATGTTATGCTTCCGGAAATTTAGGCAAAAAAATTGAATAAGTCATTGCGATGGTTGGTCTGCCTATCCGTAAAAAAGCATCCAAAGGTGTGGTCGCCTTTTGTTTTTTGACGTTGATCGCACCGTCGAGCTTGGCGACAGTGGAATGAAAATTGCAGGCATTAGGCGGCATAGGCTGAGATGCGAAAACTCTTGCTTCTGTCGGGATTAGGAAAACACAGACAACAGACTGGAAGCCTAGATTCAATTGGACTATGTCGTATGTATGCCACTTAATTTATGTATCAATAATGTTAGTATCATTGTACGTATGTAGCTCCCTGTAGCTATGGATCTTTCAGCTGCGATCTTCTTAATTAGATCAATTGTCGGCTTAGGCTAATTGGTTCCTCGCCCGGAAGACCACTAATGCAGCTCCTGTGGCTCCTCGTGGGGTCGAGGCAAATTGGTTAGGGCTGGTGTCCATGGCTGAAAATGGCTTGCACCTGTTTGCGCGGGGAATGCGGTTACTAAACGCGTGCGCGTATGTGCCTGTATGTGCGTCATGTATAGTGTCATAGTGTCATGCCAAACTATTCATGTACTGTACTTGTAACGCACCACAATATTTCATGCAAACTAAGATGAAAATGCATCGTTTTCTAGAGTTCAAGATGCAAAGGTAGGGCAGACTGCTAGTTTACATTATCCCTCCAAACCTACTACACTACTGCTTCCTCACACCCACAATACTCTCACAATCTATTTGGCTACAAGTGCTCTAGTTTCGCCTCCAATCGCGTCTCAGTATGCGCGTAAAAGTTTTCTTGAACTGCTGATTGGCGAGCGCGTAGCAGAAGGGGTTGAGTGGACTGTTGAGGTAGCAGAGCCAGTAGGAGATGTCGTAGAGCACAGGCTCCACGCACGCCGCCGCGGGAGCGCGCTCGGTGTGCGCGGCGGGCGGACAGAAGCCGATAATGAGGGAGAGGACGTGCCAGGGGATCCAGCAGAGCACGAAGGCGCCGAGGATGAGCGTGATGGTGCGCAGTGCCTTGCGTGTCCTCTGGTCGCTCTGCAGCAGCTGCTGCGTCAGCGACCTCCCCCGCACTCCCCCCTCCTCGCCGTCCCCGCCGCCGCTCGTCTGACGAAACAAATACTTGGTCATCTGCAGGCGCGCCGGGCCACCGCTAGCTGATTGTTTGTCTGACGCCCCCAGGGAGAGCGTCCTGGTCGGCCACAGCGGCGCGGTGCGCGGTGGTGACTGAGGCGCGGGCAGGAGGGGAACGGACTCAGGCGGGAGCGAGCCGGGCTGTGCTGATTGGAGTAGAGATGTCGGCATTATTGATGAGGACGAGGATGCGAGTACAGGCGGGCGCTGATGCGGAGGAGATTGTTTTCCTTGGGTTAGTGGGTCATCAATCTTTTTATCAACGCTTCTCTCTCTGAAAATTGAGCTCCGTTGCTGCACGGTCCTTTCGTCTTTCAGCGAATCAACCGAAATAGTAGGTATATTGCTTGATTTGTTACCTTTTAGATGTAATGACTTGCGTAACCAATCTCTCGCAAAACTAGTTAAATTGACATTTCTCATGCATTTATGGGAATTTTCTGAGAGTTTGCAAATGCAATTCATGCTTGGTAGTTTATTAATTGAATTTTGTCCGATAATCAATGATGTACGACTTCGATCAGAATGGTTTGTCATTGTCATGTCGCGATCGCTGAAATCTCGAATTACTGCAGACGAGTCACCAGCCTTCAGATCAACTGGGACACTGGACGATTTCGTAATAGCCCAATGGACGTTGGTGCGGCTCTGCGCTGTACGCTGCTTGTGTTTATGAGCATATTCGACAGATTGGCACTCTTCGAGAGTCAGCAAATAGGACAGAGGCCAGTGGGGCACCAGGGACGCGTGATGCGGCTTGGACGCGTGGTGGTGCGCTTCAAGAGGCTCGGTGTCCTCGTCGTCCGCGTACAGGAGGTGGCGCAGCAGCTCGGGCGCGGCGTGCACGGCGAACGCTGTCGACGTCACGTCCGTCCGCGCGCAGGCGTTCAGACTTCCTCCCACTCTCTTGCCGCAGCCTCCCCCACACGGCACCTCGGGGAGGTCAGAGCTGCATATGGCGCTCAATTCAAAGGCTACAGGCTGCTTGTAAGAAGTTCTGCTGAAAAGAGGAAATTGACTCCTTGCATCATGCGATAGAACGCAACGGATTTGTTTATTTTCAGTTGTTTCTAACTCCTCCGTGCCAACTCGGGTGGAGTGAGATTTAGCTGTTTTGGCCTCCGATGTACATGTGGAACCGCTAATATCGCTAAACGCTAACCTTTTTGAAGCAAAACGATTCTCAGTTTCATACCAAAAGGGCAAGAGCGGTACACGTCCGTCCATAGAATGCGGACTGCACTCTGCGACGTACGACGTGAGACGTCCGCGCTGTGCTGCGCCCTGCTGCTGTATGGCTTCCTGCTGCTGCGCCATATCGCCATCCTCGTCTCCGGCGCTGAGAGGCGGTAACGTGTAGTCGAGAGCGTGCGGTCTCCTGCTCGTCATGCTGATGACCGATCCGATCTGAGTGACGGTGCGCCCCGCCATGGACACGAGGGCGCTCAGCGTCTTTTTCTTCTGTGCGGCCGAGCGTCGATGCAAGTCGCGCGCCACGCGGTAGATGCCCACGTAGAGCACGAACATGGCGGCAAGTGTAATCCAGAAGTAGCCGACCTGCAGCAGACAGTTGAATAGCGCATCCTCCATGTACTGCACGTAACACATCCCGGCCGGCACCGTCCGCCGCCCCGCGAAGTATTGCCAGCCGAAGATCGAGGGAAAGAAGACCGACATTGGAACGAGCCAGGTGAGCGCCACGATGAGCACGACCTTCCCTTCGGTCCGCCACCGACGGTACTTGGCCGGGAACCTGACCGAGCAGAAGCGGTCGGCCGTGATGCAAAACACGGTGTAGATGGAGCAGAGGCAGGCAGTGTAGTCGACGGACAGCCAGAGGTCGCAGAGAACCTCGCCGAGCAGCCAGTGCTTGCCGCTCAGCAGGTAGACGGTGTATAGCGGCATGGACACGGCGCCGATGAGCAGGTCGCTGACAGCGAGCGAGGCGATGAAGTAGTTGGTCGGCTGGCGGATGGAACGCTCAAGAACGAAGGAGAGGATGACGATGAGGTTGCCGCCCACGGTGAGCAGCACGACGCAGGCGGCAAGCGCGCTGCACAGCGCCACGTACCACAGCGCTAGCGGCCCGGCGGCTGGCACCCACTCACCGCCTGACCCAATAAGGATCCCAGCGGGGGCCCCAGCGGGTGTCGCGAGCAGCTCGACCGTCCGAGAGCTGTAGGACGGCACCAGCCTCTCACCTTCCTGCTCCGCACTGAGGTTCATCTCAGGCGTGCTACAGCGAGGACTGCCAGGCAGGTCCTGACCAGCACATTACGCTTCCTGCTGCATTCCCGCGCACACGCCACACCCGCTTCCGCATCGGTGTACAGGCGGACAAGCTGCTGACGACTGGTCGTTATTGGCGCACAATTAATGAACTAGGGTCGATGATTTCATCTAAAACCACACCAACATGCATGAATTTAGGAAAACTTTATAATGGTGAATAATGTTTTCCATTATGATTCCATCGTTCTAGGAAAAAAATAAAATTTTCTACTCATATTGCTTGACTTCATTAAAACTAGACGGACGCACAGTACCCGTGCATAAACGGCCTGCGCGCAGGCCCCCACGAGTAGATAAACACGGGTTTTGGAATTTACTGCAGGACTTACCCATTTTGGAAAGATTGGGCAAACATCTACAACATGAACACAGAACACAATTTCTGTGAAAAATACCAAAATAAAATAAAAATGTGGAGGCTCCAGGGGGCACAGTTAATTTGATACAAATCCAAGCGAAACTATATAATCAGGGCTTAGTGCGTATGTTCCCTAAAAAAATTTCAAATTCGTTCAGTGGCGGCTGAGTTATTGTGGCGCAAGGGTTTTGGCCCTCCTACTTTTACAAAAAAATTGATCGCACATCTCATGTATCAATATTTTTTTTAAACATATATAGGGCAATTTTTCGCCCCGACCAAGTGCCACAAAACAATGGAAAATCTGGTACAAAAGCTGCAAATCGGACTGATAGTAAAAAAGTTATCGCGATTCTTGAAAAAGTGCGTGAAATGGCCCACCCAGGCCCCCTTAATATTTCAAAATGAATAATTCAGCCAGAAACGCTTCTCCAATGGCATATATGTTTTTCCCTTGGTTTTTTAATTGTAACGCTGAAGTTGTGACCCACGATGACGTGAAAAAAAAATCAATATCAAAATCTGGCGGGGCGGGGCTCCCGGGGGCACCGTTCATTTTTTCAAAATCCAAGCGAAGCTGTAGAATCCGGGTGTAGTCCGCATGTTCCCTGAATAAATGGTCAAAATCCGCTCAGTGATGGCTGAGTTATTGTGGCGCAAAGGTTTTGGCCCCCCCCCCCCAACTTTAAAAAAAACTGTTCTCCCACCTTACATGTCAATATTTTGTTAAAACATGTATAGTTTTTTAGTAAGTAGTGACTGGAACAATCTGGTGCCAAAGGCGTGCAAATCTACTATGGAAACTGATAGTAGAAAAGTTATCGCGATTTGTGCAAAAGTGCGCGCGGTGGCCCCCCGGACACCCCCACACTGCTTACAATGAAATTTTTTTGCTGGAAACATTTTCGTTAACGGGAAAAATATTTTGACCCTTTTTCTAGACTTATAGGTCAGGAGGCGAGTCTCCGGGAAAGCGCCAAAGATCCGTAGGAAAAAATAAAAAGTAAAAATAAAAGATAAATAAAAATAAAGGTACCGGGCCGAAACAATACGGCGTTCGCCTATCGGCGCACGCCGTAAAAAGCATTTCTTTAATTTCAAGCATGACAAACGCATACAAGTTACAATAGTGACCCTGGGCACCGCTACAGTCAGCGGGTAATACAGGTTAACCGGTGTCACACCGGCTATCGCAGGCGTTAACTGACAGAGACAAGGTCAGTGCAACAGTACAGCAACTCAAGCAATCGTTTGCTTGAGTTTAAAAATTTAATTAATTGGACATGCAACTCAGAGATCAGCAATATATAGGCTACAGTATTATGCAAAAACACGCTAGGGACGCAGTAGCGTCGCAGCTGCATGTGTAGACCCGATTGGAGCGGTCACCCATCCAAGCACTCACCGCGCTCGATCTAGCTAACTTCAATAAGCCACCGCAAGCATTAGCCGATTGCTCCAACCGAACTCCCCGAGATATGCATTTGGCCTAATATAGGATTTCCAGAGGAGCTGGCGAACAGGAAACATCGACATGGTAATATTTTACCTCGTTAGATGCACAGATATCACCTGTACAGAGCTACATGTACAGTGTACATGTAAAAAAATCCATACACATAGGCTAACACTAAACATTCAAAAAAACTTTAACACACGTATATTAATCAGTCATGAAAATAATCATAGACAGTAATGAAATTGTGATACATCGCAATTTCGTATGCATATCATATGCATATGCTTATATGCATGTCTATAAGCATGCAGGCCTATATGCAGGTCAGTAAAAAAATTAAATTTAAACTTTCAGATTCGACACGTTTCGAGTAGAGATGATTTGGCACAAATTCAAATTTTGAAGCTCATGTTTCGGATATAACATTAACAGTCTCCAGCAGCCCTGCCCTGCTGTCATCATCGGGCATGTCGGGAAGGGATCCGGGCTGTAAAACGTGGCGCCAACAGGCCAGTCACTGTCCCAACTGTGTGCTCTTGGCCCACCCGAGTGCCTATGAGGCAATTTACCCTTTGGGCTCTGGACCAACGTCACCTTTCGTTGATTATATTAAGTGTCGGCTTAATTGTTATTCCCCCAGAAGTTCCCCCACACACCCGATATACTGTATCTTCGTTGTGTCAGGGCGCGTGGCTTGTGTCCGTGGCTGCAAATGGCCTAGCCGTCCTTGACGGGGAAAGCAGCCATAAAACGAGAGAGAG
>JAQIWG010009530.1:0-10568 GCA_034695025.1 Chamaedrilus cognettii
TCCCGTAACGTTTCGTCACGTTTGCAAGGACCCCACGCACCCACCCCCGAGCATGACGTAATTATGCAATGACCCCTGATATGATTGAACAGCTGTACTGTGTTTATGATGATATTGTTATAAAATCAGATGGCGGCCAAACGCGTCAAAAAATGTAGCGTGCGGATTTTATTCGTTTTCTTTCTAATTGTATGGTAGGCACTGTATTTTTCAATTTGGTTCCGATTGCTTTTTCAGTGGATAGTGGTAATATATCTTGTTTTAATTGAACTTTTTCCTATTGATTTCGGTAAACTTTTTAATTCAGTCCTTTTCTGGGATTCTAATGGTATTGGTTAACGCTACGATGCTGGCTCTTGGCTTGTAACTGAATGGTTTTATTGCAATCGTGTTTGTCGTAAATACTTCTATCATTTATAATGATAATGATTATAATGATGATAATGATGATGTGTTTGAATTTGTACATACCATAACCTCTTACATAACTAGCGAATTATGGCTTTAGTTTTGTTCTATGAATTCTCAGCATAGAGTGCGCTGCTGTGCTTGCAGAGTGTGAGAAGGCCGTGGCATCCCTCAACGGCCGATACTTTGCCGGGCGCATGATAGAGGCGCGCGCCTACGACCAACAACTCTTCGACAACAGCGATCTATCGGGCTGAACGCGCTCGGTTTAGTTTATCAGGCATAGTATGCCAAGGATATTAGGTGCAAACTGTACGCCTGATTTGAAATGGTCAGGCGTGGCATTACGTATGAAAATCGACTATGGTGGCGTACGTCTACGCGATTTTAAAATCTAAGCAGTTGCGGAGTGCTTGTTTGATAGAAGAGCAGGTGTAACGCTACGCATGTTATTTTATCAGCGCTAAATTTGACCTCTGAATGCGTCTTCGAACTATATCTAACCGTGTAAGCGAAGTCCGTGACTTTGTGGGGAACGAACAAAATTTGTCACCGAATAATCTGTAATTTCGAAAACTTGTCAATGCGTAATAATTCGTCTAGAATGTGTTTTACTGACAGTGTCGTTTTGCCGATTTGAATTCAGGCGCTATAAAAAGGTGTTGGCGCCCAAATAGAGAAGTGACAGAAACAGTTTTGTTGCGACTGCTGCTGTGAGTTCTGTGCAACACATACAACGATACAACGATACAACGATACAACGATACAACGATACAATGACGAAGATCTTCACTTCAGTCAGATCCTTTTGCTCTGAACCAGTTTCACATCATTTGAATTCCCAATTGCGTTACATTTTTCGATGAAGATTGTCGTTTTGCGTTCTTATTCTTTGACTTCGCGATAGTTTATATGGGACAGGGCAGAGTTGCCTTTCAGGGTACGCGAGAGAAATGTCGATAGGAGAGGATGCAACATATGCCACTTACAGGGTCTGTTTCACTATTGTATTCGGTTACGTTCGTGTAGTCTACATCAAGCATTACATCAGACGAAAGAAAATATTTAAAATAGAGCATTATAAATCAAATGTCTGCCTGAATAGAATAAATGCTTACACGCATTGGTGCACGAGACTTTATTGCTTTTTGTTTGGTTTCGTATCTAAATTTGGTTTGTGTTAGATCCCATCTTTCTTCTGTCGATGTTGATACATAAGGCGCTGCTGCATCCTAAAAATATTTTGCCTTAATAAACTCTTTGAAACTTTGTGTGTGCAGAGTTCCTGCGTATGGAATTATATATTTAAGCGTTGTATATATTGAGTTGTTAATAGAGTTGCAACTGTCTTTGTGTTATTGTTATTCTTTAATTCGCTGAAAACTTGGTTGTAGAATCGTTTGTGGTCGACATAAATTATTTATAAAACAATTTGTCACGTTCAGTTCATACTCGTTGGTAGAAGAATATAAAAATAGTGACTAGTTAAACTTTGTAGTCCAATGGGAGCAACAAGAGGAAGGCAAACATTAAATGTAAGGAAAGTACTTAATTTAAAGAGAGGCTTAAGTGCTTCATTAAGTTAATGTGCTTGAAATATTACATACTAACGATCATTATTTTATTACAACAAGTTAAAGACGTGAGCTCAAAATAAAAAACACAGTAGTTACCACGATATTTGGCTGTTAAAACAGTTTATATTTAATCAGATAATATAAATTTTGAATAAATTCGGTACTACAAGAGAGACAACATGAAAATTACATACAATAATACTCAAATAATTCTCATATTTACATAGCATACAAATTACATGACAGTATTCTCAATATTAATGCTGAAACGAAGAGAATTTTATACAGCGCTACAGACAAATAAGCATTCTCTTGCTATAATTCACATATCACATCATACTCACAATTTCACAGTATTCACTCATTCACGTCAGCGTCTAGTCACATATTCATTATGAACGCAATAGCATAAATTCAATAAATTCTACTAAACGAACGAAATGCGCTACAACGGGTCTAAAAAGTATGCAAATAAATCAAAATATATTACCCCATAAGCGAACCATGGAAAACGTGTTATATATAAAAGTATAATGTAAAAACAAACACGCGGAAATAATCACGGGCGCTGTAGTGAATTCTACGCTGGTTTGTACAAGTACCCAATGTAACAAGAAAGATCATTTCTTAGAATACGGAGCAACAGAATAGAGCGCGCATCAATTACCCTGAGCTGTAGGTCATATACCCTGAATTAGAATGACACAGTGTTGAAGCATAAAATTAGCTTACATCCATCAGTTATGATTTTGAGGAAATCGTACAATAGATCAAATGAAATACACACTTTATAATAGAGAACTAATTAAAAATACATTATTATTAAACAGCCAAATGCCCTTCCATCCTCCGACTGAACAACAGTCGGATATGGTTTACCAGGAAAAATTATTCGTGACTAAAGAGTTTTAATGTCATGAGTAAGAGAATTGAATGAGAACTCGCTTCAAAAAATATCTCTTAAAAATATCTGGCCAAGTATATGTGTCAAAACTTTGATTGAAATTTGGAATGAATTTGGACTGAGACTCACAATAATGCATGAAAAACAATTTCAAATAGCGTTATTAAATGAAAGAAGTACGAATCAATTCAACCAGCAAGGCAATGATTACATGACTTCAAGCTTGATCCATAATAAAAGATCAACCTTACAGATTCAATTGCATTTACTAAAGATGGATGCTATGCCTGTCAAGCTTATATTTACATAGTTAAACACAAAATAAATTACAATTAAAAGCAATTCAAATATTTGCAATTTGTGACAACCGATTCTCTATTCTACGTACAAGGGAATACGAATCATCGCACTGTGCTCACATCAAGATTTAGACCCGATAAAACACGCGTAGCATTACGCCTGCTCCTTCTATAATACGTGTAGTGCAACTGCTCAGTCTGAAACTGCTCAGTCTGAAAAACTGACCCCGGGGGGGGTCAGTTTTTTCAAAGAGAGCTAGAGGGGAATCGACCAAAAAAAAATTCATACCGGGTAAGATTCATGCAAGAGTGGGAGAGGTTAATGACGAAGGTTCTTACAAAATTTTTACCATGTCAAAATGTCAAAGTTAATGCTTTTCTTTCCCCCCAAACTTGCGTCACCATAAAAACATCATGAGGTTAAAAATTGAGATGGAAGCATTAAATTCCACCAACCCCCCAGTTGCTGCGAGCCCTGCCAGCACACGACGGTTCACATATGCAGGCTAACCCTTCGCACGAGAAACTGCTGCGCGCGCCGCTGTGCGCCGCCCCATGACTTTGACTTGGCACGGAAGTGGCGCAGATCTGCGGCGTGGGCCTCGTGCAGCATGGGGGTGTAGAGAGGGGGCTCGCAGTGCAGGGGGGGGCAGTGCGCCTCGAAGAACGCCTTGTAGCCCCCTTCGAGGAGGTAGAGCTCAGGGTAGGACAGGGAGGGGTAGGAGTCGCTGTGGAGGGCGCGGTCGTGGTTACGCATGAATCGCAGCCTGAGCATACATAAACATCTTCTACAGGATCGTCCATAAAAACGAGCCCCTTGCAAAAGGCACTGACTTTGACAAAATTTAACATTAGAAATAATCTCTTGCAGGGTTTGGACTACAAACCCTGCAAAAGATTATTTAAATTTTAATTTAATGCATTATTCAATTCAACATTACAAACGCATTAGTAGCAGCATCTCAACTACAAACTTCGTAGCTGAGATGTTACTACTGCGCTAATTTTACTAAACATTCTCGCATTCAAAAGTTATGAAACTTCTCTATCAAAGGTTCACAAATTATTTTAACCAACACAATAATGAAGCCAACAGAAAGCGTTTTGATGTTAGATAGTTTCAGTGCTGTGATTTCCTGAAAATACTTGATCCCCACACATTTGATTTTCTGAAACTACTTACTGTCCACACGTACATGGCAGCCAAACATTGACTTCAGAATTATAGGACTAAGATGATGGGGTGATGATGATGGTATATAGTTTTGTTTTGTGCCAACAACGCCAACTGTTGGTTGATTTCAAATCAAATGAATACTCATTGAAAAGATTCACAACAAAAAAGGTGTCATCGTAATTGCTGAATTAAAATGTCTAATGCTGAATAAAATAACAAGCAGCAGAAGCGCTACGTACAGTTTTGGAGCGCGCTCGGATGAAAACTCGCAGTGGAAGATGATGATGGTTCTGCGCGGGGCAGTGGCGCCCCCTGTAGCCGACCCCTTATCGGTGAAGAATTCAGAGAGGACCGCCTCCTCATTGCACAGATTCTTTGAGCCCTGCAACAAACAAAAAATGGAAGACCTTTTTAAGTCAAGACCCAACATTTTGACCGTCAAAGATTATTTTAAAACAAGGTTTACTTTTTCACCTTTAATTTTTAGCTATAAATTTTTCGCTAAATATGAACAGCTTTGTTAATTTGATACTGTTGTTGTTAGCCGTTAATTCTGTTATCAAAGCTATCCAAGAAAGACATGACAATAAAGGCATAGATTCTGCATAAGGCTAGTAGCGATGATAGGCATCAAGTTCCTTTCTAGTCAAATATAATAAAAATTGAAATTGGCAAGAATCATAATTTCTGTAAGCTAACCGTGATTTTTCCCGAACTCTACTTCGCGTAGAAACTTTTCATCCGCCCACAATGACGCAAAAAAAGTTTATCAAATATTACCAAATATAACAATGTAGTGATGCGCTATCTCCTACCTCAATATGGCCGCCTTGGTACTCGTAGGGATAACGGCAGTCGACGATTGTACACTGACTGATGACGTCATCGTAGTCTAATCGCAGGACGGCAGCCATCTGAGCATGCCGAGTAGTAATCTTGCAATGCCGCATTGATGGACAGAAGGTTAAAAAATGAATGACCATAGCTATATCATGATGATCAATGCTGTAATAAGTCAATAGGGTCCACGATGCATTAGATAAAAACTCAGCAAAGGAAATCAACTAGCATCATTTTGTTTTCAAAATACGATAAACAGAATACAATAGTCAAAATATAATATTGAAAAATTCTACAACGCAATACGCAGCTAAGACATAATTGTTCCACAGGTATCAGAGATCAATAATAGAGCGCGTTGACGCCTTTCACTGGAGGTTTACTAGAATACGCTCTAAGTACCGGCAACTGCGGGATTCGCAAGATATTGGATGCCAAAAATCCTACTCATAGCTCATCGTAACACGCCCAAAGGAAGAAGAAGAAGTTTCTCACGGTATCGGCGCTGATGCACTTGAGGTCCTTGTGTCGCCCCCTTGTGAGTGGCAGCGCGCACTCCGCGCTGAAGTCCCCCACTAGGTGGCCGTTCTCATCTGGCTTTGACAACACGGCGCCAATGAACGAATCACATCGCTCTGGCACCGGAATGTCACTGGTCTGGCACTGGTCTTGCGCCGGACTGGCTTTAATCTGGCACTGATATTTCACCAAACTGGCGTCAATCTGGCACTGATCTTGCACTGGACTGGCGTTAATCTGGCACTGGCCTTTAGCCGGACTGGTACCATCATCCGACAGTAGTCTTCGCTTGATTGACCTCGTACGAGGGGCCTTGCTGCATTCTTCAGTTCCCATCCGTTCTTCAGTGACAACAGTGTTGCATGGCGTGAGAGAACAGGAGCCTGTTGGTACACATCTGAGACTGCTCCTTGTCTTCGGTTTACTCTGGCGTCTTGCTCCTCGGTTGTGTGACATTCCCCCGAATGATGCCTGATCAATGCGCAAACTGTTTTCTTTGTCGCTCGACGCTTCTGCCTCGTCGAACAGTCGCAGGTTGATGCGTGGGTGTTCCAAGATGGCGGCTGGAGGTGGTGATTTGTGGGGTGCCTGGGGGGAGCGGGGCGAGGTGTCTTGGGGGGGCGTGTAGCCGAAGGGGGAGAGGGGGTCGAGGGAGGAAGGCTTGCTGATCCTGCTGCTGTAACTCAGCTCCATAGAGTTGTCCTGTAGCGAATAACCAGTCTCTACATTAAAATCATTCCTTTCTCGGAGCATTGCAGAAATAATAAGCGATTTATAATCACTTATGAAGTTCATTTTTACATCTAAATTTTTATGTAGAGATATAAACATTTTCACATAGAGATATAAACTTTTTACATAGAGAAACAACATTTTCACATAGAGATATAAATTCTTACATAGCGATGCGACATTTTTTCATAGATATAACACTTTCACATGTAGATATGATTTTAGACACGAATAAAAAATGCTTATCGTTAGTCTACATTCCCGGATTCCCGCCGCACAAAAACACCCGTCTGAAATCTCAAATAAACTGTGCACTAAGCGTATAACTTGATTTTAAAAATTCTTTTTTGGTTTTTCTTTTCTTATATTTTTTCTTTATTTTATTTCTCCAGTCTACACTCACCTCTTCCGACTCATCATCTTTATCTTCCAATAGCCACTTCACTTTCTTCGATGCGGAACACCCAGACTCGGCACAGAAGTTGAGTCTCTTCAGAGCGCCGGAGGAGTGGAGGGAAACTCCGCTGTCGGAGGAACTTTCGTCGAGGCACCCTGGAAAGGAGGAGAGAGGTGGGCTGAGAGGGGAGGAGGAGGGAAGGGATTGGGGGGAGCCTTCACTCCAGACCTCGTCTTGGGTCATCGGGCTCAACTCCAACATCTGAATAGTCAACCAGTCGACAAATTTATACACCTATTTTAAGATCTACTGTTTTATTTATTTATCAACGTTAATTTGTGGTTAATTGATTATAAAATGCGTGGCATAAGTTTATTTATCGTTATAATTTTTCAATGTAAAATTGTCAATCCTCTAGCCATGCCGCAGTACAATTTCAATCCGAATCTGCAGATTCGATACAGTTCACAATTTCATCTACAAGCTTCTCGATTGGTCAGCTTTGATACGTAGCAAGTCTGCTGTCCGCCTTCATTATCCACAAACTCTAACTGCATGTATGCTACTATGCTACTACGCGCTAGCGAAAAGATCCCAGAGCAAAAATCAGATTTTTGAAACTCAAAAACTCAGGCGTTTTATATTTTATCATATTTAATGTATTGATTAATGGTAATAAGAATTGAGCGATGGTTTCAGTTGAAGGCAGCTAGTTGAAAGTACCATTAGTGTTCTGAAGGAGCTGCGCCGTGGAGAGCTGCGCAGTCTTGAAGCACTGCCGCTGTGCCTGCAGCAGTGCACGCATAGCTAATATACACCGTTCTCTCAAAAATCTAGAACCCCTAACTTTAATCGTTAAAACTCAACCAAATGTCAATTGATTCGCACCAAAATTGTTTAAAAAAATCCAAAGTCGTGCACACTTGCAGCAGACAGCATATAATATTATATCAGATAAATGTAATTATAATATATAAATATATAAACCAGACCGAGACTATAATCAGTTCTCGCTACATGATTCTAAAACCCCAACGAGAGAGAGAATTATTTGTGTCGTTGCTAACGGCAGAGGCACACGATGGTAATTTTTGTGCCAGGAGGGAGAATTAAAATCAAAATTTGAACGTCTCGATGAACAGACCTCAGGACGGGTTGTTCAGCGTCCACTCGTTGGAAGGCGCCGCTGAACAGGGAAGCGAAGCCGCGATCCATTGTTGGCTCTTGACTCTGCGTCGAGTGTCTGTGCTTGACTCGCTAGTACACGCGAACACAAATTTATTTAAAGTTGATGCGAATATTTTCATAATCCCTTATGGCATTCTGTAAATCGGTCTGCCGCAATGACCAACGTGTATAAAAATATTAGCTGTAACAGAGAATATTGTGCGGAATTGTAGGGGCCTACTGCACATTTTCGCAGTAGGATAAATACAACAGCACAACTTGAGAAATCGCGAGCGGAGGGGCGGGGGCGGGGGTGTCGTTTAAAAATTTCAGCGGCTCGTTAAAGTATGCCCCGTCTTACAATGCCAATTGTTCACTGTACACCGCAAGCATCTACCGAAACTGTCACAAGTCTTGTCGCCACGCGACTACGTCCATTCTACATGGAACATGTAACCAGCCCAGACAGTATTTTAAGCGACATCAACGGACCATAATTAGGCCACTACATCCGACATGGGGGGGCCAGGATTCAATAGCCCAATAGAAACAAACAACATTTCAAATGTCCAACTAGTTAATACGACTCTCGGTCATATTACTCAATTTCTACCTAAATATGTCCGCATTGCAATATCTACCATCACGTCTGCGTCTCCAAAGAAAATTGCTTAGTTTGTTAAGATGTATTACTGAGTTACAACGAATACAACCGAGCAAAAGGTTGGGAGATTGGCATAGCATAGACTTATCGAGTAGACCTGTACAATTCATAGTTCATGCTTCATAGCCTACCTGTAGTCTTAGCTGGAAATATGTATTCCGGACGTCGTAGCTGTTAACGAGCTATTGACATCAGCTGGTTTAATTCCGCAGTGACGTTTAGCTCATTCAAAACTTGAAGCAGCGCTCAAAGTGATAGACTCAAACTGACTATAGTCCAAAGGAAGATCTCTGCTCGCAACTCCTATATACCGCCGAAGCTACGGTGAGTTATCAGAAATGCGAAGAAATCACCAATGGCATAAAATACCAAAATGTCGCGACTTATAAGCCCTCGTTTCGCCTATAGCTTCTTGCTAACCTAGCCTGATGCCTCTCCGCCTTTGCAAATTCAGGATAACCGCTTATCCGAAGATACCAGTCAGCGTCTAGCCTAACTTAAATGATAGGCAGAAATCGGGAACCAATCGGCGCAGTAAATATTGGGCTGTCCTTTAAATTAGTGCACGCCAGTCTGAGGGTACGAATGGCCCATTGCCTTGTCGCTTGTCGTTAATAAGACGGGAGCAGCGCGTCAATTAGCAGGACGCAGCGTGGGTGCGCCAGGGAGTCGTGGGGCAATTGGGAAATGAATAGAGAAGCCGGGTTTAAATGCCCGGTTTACAATCACTCGATGGCAATCTATAAGGGGGGAGGGGTGGGGGGTAGCATTCACAATCGTGATGGAAGAGGAGGGGAGAGCCGGGGGAGGGGTTAGCTAGGTGTTAGGGGGGGGGGGGGGTTGAATGAGAAATGAGCGGTAGTGTAGATAGCTTTTAGAGGAAGGGAAGATATATATTGCTGATTAAATATACAAAATATCGGTTGACACGTTGGCAAGGATGGTGGGTCAATAATTTGACATACAAAATTACAAACGCGATATGAAACTCACGATTACTTCAGTATAGCGACTAGGGCAGTGTGACTGCTTGCATTGTTCCACAAAATAATATTGAAAACTTCCATGCAAATGCAACCTGTAGATCCGCTACAGAAAATGTTTAAATTTGAAACTGCAGCAGAGCGGAGCATAGTTTGGTAAACAAGACAAATTATTCGTGTAAATCAATTATAGCCCGTTAAATTTTAACGAGGAAAGCTTATATCAAGATTATTATTAGAGGTCTACGAATAGCCCAGGCTGCTAATTAAGTTTTACTCTTTTCTGCCGATATCATATATTATTGGCTGTGCTAGGTTCGAGTAAACTATTGTAAGACTTACATAATTATGACATGGTAAGAATGCGCGTAGGGGTCTAAATTCGGTTCCAACTATTATTATTGAGGGGGACCGAGTTCACTTCCTCCTCATGCTAACAATAATTATTAACGTCCAGCAATAGCGCAAACAGCAGGCCAACACGGGGCTGCGCGGCAGCCTTGAGTGTGACATAGCCTATCAAAGGAGGGATCGAGGGTTAAGAACCAACGACCTTGAGATTGAAATAGAATGAACGCGGACAATGAATCTCCCATTTCAAAGCAAATGAGTATAGGGACCATGGCTAATTGTAGAGCCCGGACGAGAAATACAGATGCTATCCGCTATTTGACGATCACAAAACAGAGATCCATGATTGTGGAAACTTTGCAACGATAGACTATTGATCACAAAAAGATACTGTTGATTTTATCTCTTTGTAATAAAAATTTGACCATAAATTCATCCATGCAAATGTAGGCCAACTGAGAGCCAGCAAGCGTTATGTATGTATGTATGTATGTATATTGCACTTTTAACGCACCAAGAATATGTCATGCAAACGGAGATGGAATAACAT
>JAQIWG010009531.1:0-10568 GCA_034695025.1 Chamaedrilus cognettii
CTCCCCCCTCCCCCCCCCACTTCTTTGGTTAAATGCTAAAAACTCGGATGTGGAGATCTTGTTTTCTTTTTTTTATTCGACAGATACACACACTCAAGGTGCACTTTAAATATCCTTAAATAAAGAATATGGAATAGCTCGTGCGATTTTTAAGTTTAAAAATAGGTTCAGAAATACAAATGCAGTTTGTAGTTATCACTAGAGAATGCTGTAGGCAAATTAACAAAAATTTACTTAGCCTACGATTCATATGATTGAATCAAATAATCTCTATACGCATATAGCACGACATTATAGCACGTGTTCACTGATAATAAGTCGAATGGTATCAAGATCGATACAATTCATAACGCAAACGCGTTATCGATCAGATATCAAGAAGTGTAGGGCAAGCAATTAATCAAAATTTTCAGCGACGCTCGAGTGAATTATTGCCTGAAAGAAGAATGAAAGACGGATGACTGGTTTGATGAATGAATGACTGAATAGATTCCCGCTTGGGTCAAAGTCGTGCTGCACGCCGCAATTAGCCTAAGCAACGGCGGTGTAGCATGGCGGCTCAGAATTGTACGGCGGGCTGAATAAATAAGAACTCTAACCAGCACTAGTTAACACCATAAGAACTGTCCTCATTTAATATTTTAAAATTATGTCAAGGCGATTTAGTGATTGAAATTAATGCGTAGGTTATTAATTAATGTATTCCGATTTGTCGGCTGAGATCATACAAGGCTGTGTGTTTCATAGAGCCTTGTTGTTATATTGTCAAACAAAGCACAGCATTCATACCGTCGCCTAATCCTTATTCAAAATAGGACAAGTCAAAATAAAACAGTACATGTAAGTGCGTGATAGTATCGGTGAGCGTGTCAAAGTTGCGCTGTACCGATGTCATTTTGGGTGTTTCAAGAGTTAAAATTCATTTACAAAGAAACGGAGAGAACATTTTAAAATACGACTTCAGATTCAGATTCTTGGCATGGTATTCAATCACATAAGCTATTCTAAAAACGTAATGCGATTTAGAATGGTTTCAAAACAAATTCAACGAACAAACGCGTCATTTGACGGCAACCGCCTACTGCGTCCATGACAACGGAGAGCCGTTACATTTGAATCGCAATTTCTTATTGGTTGCTGTTTGTCGACGTAGTGGCTGCCGCGAGTTTCAGGTACCCCTACAGTGGTTTACAGAATTTGAGACTTCTTTTACCCGAAAGAAGTCACGACACCGGCCACAGTCACACGGAGACGGCTTGCTTCGTTTCAGCGTTGCTAGGCAACTACGCAGCTTCGTCTTAGCCGAGCCGAAAGCTATGCATACCAATTAGCCATGCGTGTGACGCGACGAAGAAATGAAGAAATGTCGGTTTGCGGGACATCTTTCGCCATTTTACGCGACAGGGACGCGAGTGCAGAATTTCAACGCCTTGTTGATCGATGAGTAGTGACGCGCTCAGTGTGGACGAATATAGGATTAGCTGGTGGGGGGATGGAGACAAACTTTGGGCGCTATTAAAACAATTCACGAGCGAGGGGGAGGGCGGACAGCAGAGCTTTTTGATTAAGGTACTCATGTAAAAATCAAATCTTTTTGTCTCTGTCTTCAGACTACGCATGTTTTTATAATTTGAAACATTAATTGAAAAACGAAATTTATTAGTGCATTTGACCTTTTATGCTGCATTATTGTTATATCCGCCACGGATTTTGTACACAATTTTACGACCACAATTTTTCATGCTGGCGGGGGGATGCATCCCCCTAACCCCCCCCTGGATCCGTCTTTGGGGCTCAGTAGTCACCGAGTAACTGTCGCTGGGCTTCGTTTAACTTCAAGAGCTAAGAATAGCTGCAGTGGTGTAGAGAGGGTTTCTGGGACTCGGGACGACGCTCAGAAATATGTCGAGTCTTTATGTAGTTTGACCAAAGACCTTCAAAAAATTTAGTAAATTCAGACCTTCAGTAAATTGAATAAAATTATGTAATTCCAGCGCTTTGCTTATTATAAAGTGCCCTAATTCGGGGCACATAAAGAAGCATGAATACACGTGCTCGACGTATTCGACAAAATAATGTGCGTTCGCCATTTGTCCTAGATCGAGGGCACAGTGCGCCTTTAGATACAGCGCAAACGTGACTGGACACACGGCGAGGCACACGGAGCGCGCTTCTGTTCTCTTTGACACAAACGCGCAGAGTGCACACAATCCCAGTAGCGCTTGAAGTTGCTTGTCGTAAACCGCTGCCCACCGAGTCGTCAGCAGCACTGCGAAAGCATCCTCAGCAAACATCTCATTGCCTCTAGAATGCTTGAATCCTGCAGCCACCTCATTACACGTCGCGACGGTTGCCCTGTAGTCGCGCTGGGCGTAGTGGAGATGGGCCAAGTACGCCTTGGCAATGGACTACGATACATTCACTGACGGACTCGAAGGTGACCAATGTCGGAATACTTTGGGGTATATTTTGACTACATTGATGTTTTTTGATAATTCGTAGATAATTAATGCAATTTTATCACGCATCGGCCAGGTTGTTTCTGCCGGATTTTGTCCTATGGGGTGTTCACGCATCATCACTTCTGGCAGAGTATTATTACTTGATAGTCGGTTCAAGCATCTCTTCAGACACGTTTCGTTTGTACTCTTCCTGAAGTTATCTCTATCCTCTTCGCTAGCATTTGCAAAAATAGTGCGAATAGTGTCTTGATCGACTTTATATTGCACACACAGATTGTCAATCCGACTTCGAATAGAACACTCAGGTTTGCTAATAATAGCACGCGTCCACTCTGTGGATTCAGAAGCACCGGCCGCGAGGGTGAAGTGCTGTTCAGCAAGATTCTCATATTCGGTCTGGTCTGCAGGCGTGGCAGTTAAGGCTGCTTTGACATGACAAACGAGACCACTGTAGATTTGAGTCAGTTCTTGAACTAAAGCGCTCTTCAGCTCAGATGAATAGTCACTACAATGCGTGTCTCGGTGATTATCTTCATCATTACAGTTTCGATCAAGAATAACAAGACTTCTGAGCAACCAAGTCGGAAGTTCGCATTCTGAGGTGACTTCGGCCTCAACTGTTTCTTCCATTGAGCAGCTCATTATTGCATATGGGTAAAACTTGTCTCGTGTTGCACCTATTGCATAAAGGTTGATTAGGAGAATGTCCCACAAAAAGTCTGTATTCGCCGGGTGATCCTTCATGTTGTTGCCCGGTATGGAGTAGTTGCGACAACGCTTCAATATCAGCCACTCGGACATTTGTGTCAGTAGTTCTTGTATTGAATGCGCAGGCCCTGCATGTGGGCATATGTATCCGGTTCCTCCTCCTTTATTCGTCATTGGCCTATGGCCAGCATTCCACCAATCGTGATTATTCGTTAGTAACGACGAATCTTCAACATCCAGAGTTCATTTCGCATTCATTCATCAAAGAAACCAAAAGTGGGCTCCGTCAAGTTTAAAATATGCTGCATCACTCATTCCGGGTTTGACGTAAAGTTTATGGCATAAAGTGGCAGTCTGTTAATCATAAACCTCATATATGAAGCACGATGCGAGCATCTGCACAGAGGTAAACTTTTTCGTAGGCTACTATAGCCCATGGTAAAGCCAGATGCCCATTGAATTTGCATGATAACAAAATATGTTGTCTGAATATGCATAGATAAATTTAGTAGGAGTAGTACTCCGAAAACGACGTTTTTTGAAACTCTACTCGGATTTTAAAATGGGTAGGATTTATACATTACATTATATTTACATATACATTACGCGTAAAAATGGACGATGGTGGAGTAGATCACACTCTAGGCATTGGAGTGCACTACTTTTGTTTTATAAGCATCAGGCGTAAAGCTACTCTTATTTTGTAAGAGCTAAACTAAACTCTATGAATATGCATGAGATGTATGCAAGAAAATTGACATGAGAACACAAATGTTCAGCGGCTAAGTGGGTGGGAGCTCGCGGCACTTCCACAGCTCACAAAAACTGGACTAGCGCTCCCACTGCTGAAAGTGGATGGGAACGCATAGGAGCGGGCGCGCCCACTGATCATGAAAACTTACACTGGTTTTTGACTGCATGGAATCAAAAAAATCACGGATTGGGCTAACAAGATGATTGCAAGGCATAGCATTGTAAAAAATCGATTTGTTTGTGACTCCAACCACACTACGATTGCTTGTTCCGCGATGATAAAAGAACAAATTAATTGCAGCAATCCCCCCCTTTCCCTCCTCCCCCCCCCCCCCACGGTCGGAAAGGCACAGATAGGACTGAACTGTGTTTCACGAAATATGACCGCTCCCACCGTTCCGTGAAAATGTATTGGCAATGTAGGCCCTACGGATAAAAAAAAGAAATTGTCACCCCCTCCCCCCCGCTCGTGAAGGAGAAATCCATCACTTACTCCACCCTCGCTTATTTAGTAAGACATTTTGGTATTTTTGGGTGGAAAAAAATATTGCAATTCATTTTTCTGAAGTGTTCTACAACACAACTTTTAAAAAATATTTAATGCTGTGTGCATTCTTGAACAAAAGGGGTACTTTCTTTATAAGGTTTTTTGATCAGAAATTAGCCTATGCTTTTTTTGGAGGCAGTTTGATGCTCTTAAAGAAAGTGAGTGGCAACACTGCTTGTACATCGATTAAACTCAGGTTGCTGTGTATAAACCAAGGGGAGGCACTATATTCTGTATATTGAGGCGCGTATGGAGATAACGGGGGCGGGGCGTGACCCTTGGGCCAAATAAATTACTAGCCGTCAACAATTGATTGACAGGGTCATGACCCTTTCATATCCCATCACAATAATCAACAAATTCAAATCAACTTCCGTTTTTAGCAAAAAAGTCCTTCTTTCTACGGTATTGTGCCGCTGATGTAAGCGCGTTCTAGGCTTGCAGTTCTGTGGTATAAACTATAGAGTACACGCTTAAGTGCACGCAACCTATTTCATCACGATAAAACAACGCTATTTATTGGCCGTTCAAAACAGAGTAGCAACATGTACGTCAACAGTACTGGTTGCTGGTCTAGAGGATACATCGGATTGATAAGGGTTGCATTAAAATTTTGGTTACAGCCGTGACAATGATAATACGCAGATCTAGGATAGGCCTAGACGTACAACGCGATGAATGTACTGGTAGGCTATGGCCTCCTTTCCACGATGCATATTTTGCATGCAATTTTACATGCCAATTTGCATGCAATTTTGAAAGTAACCATGTTGAGAGAATTACAATGTAAAATGTCATTAGCAGGGTTTCATGCAAGCCGTTCATGCAACCCAGTTAAGGAACACGCCTTGCATGAAAAACGGTCGTCCGTCTGCCTTAGTATGGTTGATACAAAATTGCATGCAAAAAAATATGCATGATTGAAAGAGACCTTAACGTACCAAATGGCCATGAAGCAGCTGTACAAATTATAGACAACGAGAGCTAATTGCGCAACTGCAATACAGTGAAATTGTACTCCTGCACTGAGTGAATTCTTAAACGGAATTTTAAGCCATTTCCAGAGATTTTAAGAGTTTATTTTCTGTAGAAGAACCGGCCCGTCCTCTGAGTCAGCGAGTTCTCTCCCGGCTTCTCGTATCTCCCTGCCCGTCTCTATCAACTCATCTCCCCCAGCTCGCGAGCATCACCGAACTGTAGCTGAACCTAGCTCATCTCTTATTGCATACATATCTCCTGCCCACTTCGAATTCATCGTACGGCTAACGCGCTTTAAAAATTATGCCATTATCAATATAATAATAATCTAAACGCCTCATGTAATTATACGCGACGTATTGTGTGCTCTAACAATCTATCCAGCGAAGCACTGGAACGTGCATTAATTAGGTCTCAACATGTTCATTTTTGTTTCGATGTGTTAAATTGCATGTTTGACAGGCTAAGTATTTATCCAACACAATTACATTTTAGTTTTGTATCCTATACCTTTTGTGTCTTAATTGTTGTAGAGAAACAATTAGCCATTTCGCAGGGTTATTCTATTCAAGCAATACACGTGTCTTAAAAATGCATTAGAATGGCCTCGGAATCAAATATTAAAGAAATTATAAATGAGACCAGCAATTAAGAATTAAAATGTAAACATTGAGCAAGGCGTTTCACGTTTCCATCTTTCGACCGTTCTTTGAACTGGTATTAGGGTCTACCATCGGAGCCTCCTGCAATAAGAGACCTTGGGGGCAAAGCTCCGCTAGCTTGGGGCAAATCACCGTGGGGTAAAGCTCCGCCCGTGAAGTGCTGTACGGTAAAAACTCCGTAGGGCAAAGCTCCGGTTATCGGCCTGCAATTGCGCTATATCGTATTGATGTATATGAAAACTATCATATCATTATGATCACTATTACATCATTATTGTCAACAATAATGATGTTGCTTGCTTAGCCCGACGACAACAATTGAATCTATTTTGGGCTACGTGAAAGAATTAGTTCATAATGAGTTCCGTTAAAGTTAACGCACAGGTACAATGCATATAGTACAAAATCCTTGGCTTGTTTTCTCGCCGTGGATATTGCTTCTGTGTTCGATGAGGTAAAACAAACAAGCGAACCTGCGCTAGTCAGCGCCTGCATGTGGCTGACGAGAGCGCTGTTCTGCTGCGCGTTGTTGATGACAGCGATGATGTTTTGACAAAAGGAATCGGAAAAAGAAATGGATTATGAGCTAGATGGGAAAAGACGTTGGCCTCTTTAGGAAGACTGGAACCGATGTTGCATTATGTTGTTACGGGGTGTAACACGTTGTGATTTCTTCTTGCATCGTTGAGTTTCGTAACGATTTTTATAGTGGAAATTATTTAACGAATTTAATGTCGGTATGGATAATACATAATGCCGCTTAAAATGTATCGTGATTGAAATGTTGGAAATATATTCTATTGATGCACTACATTTTTCAAAAAATCCGGCATCCACAGTGAGTTGAGTCAAAAATAAAATAGATGAATAAACCAATACAAAAAACAACATGATTACTGTTAAACATGAAATTCCCGCTTAGAAATTGACCTGCACGTAATTTTCATGTTTTTGTGGACATTTAATAGTTTTTCGCTGCATGTTATTTTCGCGAGTTTGACCAATTTGTGAAATTACTAAAAATGGCATGCACGTGAAAATTGAATGTTTTAGGCCTAGTAACAGTACGTATTCTGATCGATGAGAGGTAGGGGTAGGTCTACATGTAAGACATATCAGTGTTGCTGTGTCCGTGTGGCAGCGGACTTCGTGGCTATAGCCATGTGCGCCCGAAGGGTTTGATCCACGAGGTGCAAAGCGTGGAGAGCGAGGTGCTGACAGAAACTTTTTCGCCTACCGAATCTATAATGCTTTTACCTGCTGTTTGTGACAGACCGTAACAAAATGGCCTTACCCTGGGACCACCCACTTGACTTTGAAAATCAATCTTTGAGAGAGACTATAGAGAGAGATCTTAACCCTCTCGAGCAGCTACTCTTTCAACTGCAAAGTTATGATGTTATCACAAAATCATCCGCATATTACAAGGGCGGTGGGCTAGGTAGCCCGACATGTAGGTTTCACATTTGCATGTAGCTAGTACGCCTGCATAACTATTGCCTACATCTATGCCTATAATTATATACTACTTGCGTCGCTATAGTAGGCTGTTTGCTATGCTGACAGCGAGGCCCTAGCATTTATGAAATATACGCGTAGACGTTCGCAGGAAAACAAGTGAGCCACTTGAGATTTTATTGCAAGTAAGCCTATGGGTCTATTTAATAAAAACAACCATGGATGTTAAAAACCTCATCAAAAAGTTTATGACAAAAGCATACCCAAACATTGTTATGACTAGCCTATACATGACCAATTCATGCCATATTTATTTAAGCATACACAATTAGTATGAAGCTTTTTTTGATCAATAGCCTACATTGTACGTAGGACTACAGCTGTATGCAGGCAGCGATGGATTCAAGATTTGTTGGTGGGGGGGTGGGGGGTGCAAATCTATAGCTTTCTACATGTTAACTACATATTCCCTCCGAGATGAACTCACGAGCGGAGGAGGGTGGGGGGTGCTAACGGAACGTTTCTGTGCCATATCGATCCAACTCCATACAAAACCATGTTTCCAGGCCCTTCTTTTCTTACATTTAACGTATTATCTTAATCTTTATTTCGCAAGATTTAGCGCATCACATATGTTTACACCGCTCATTGTTACATCTGCTACTGTTTTATCCCCTCAAAAAGTTCTCACAAAAATCATTTTATGCTCTTTGGGGGATACATCCTCCCCACCCCTCCTGGATCCATCCTTGTATGCATGCCCCCCTGCAGAGCCAAAATTAATATCTAGATTTTGATGAGAAATCTTTAATGACCAACGGTCTTTAATCACTGAATAAAGATGATGGAAAAGTTACCAACGCACAATACAATGTTACCATTATTCTTTTTTCATACCAGCGTCACCAGACCTTCCACCCCCCTCCCCCAATAGTAACGTAATAAATAGACGACCTCTTTGATCGGGAATCGTGACAATTATTCAGAAATCGTCGTGTGTAATAAAAATAGTGGCAAAATTTGAATAAGAAATTGTTTCAAGGGTCGCATCTCGAGTGAAAAGAGAGTGATTGCTAAGCCCAATTTTATCTTGTACTTATTTATACATTAATAATATTATGTATAACATTTTATATATAATATTTTATATAATATATTATGTGTAATATTTATACAATAACATTACTTATTTACACATATTTATATTGTACTAGTATTAATTTAAAATTCACCTGACTAGAGCCTAATCGAGAGCGTTTAAACACATTTAGAAACACAATCCGTGATCGAGAATTGTGATTATGTTCAGAAATTGTCGTGTACGATTAAAACGGTGATAAAATTAGGACATGGAATTGTTTCAAAAGGCCCTCACTTTTTGATCATTTTGGCCTAATCTGAGTTTTGGAGCAGGGATCGCACTGCATACAATAACTGATTAAGACACTAAATATGCGACAGAGCGTGCAGCAGAGAATAGAGCAAAAAGGCTCAGCGATCAACATGTTTGAGATGATAGAGCGGTAGGATCACGCGACGCTACTGTGGCTGGCCTGGCCTGGCCCGACCTTTGTATCTACTCAGGCGATGCCACCGAATGGAAGCTTTTAAACATCAGCCCTGCTCACAGATCATAATATTTGAGTACAGGCTTGATTGTGAAAGCTTCTGATAATTCTAAATAATAATAATAATGGGCTTAGAGTCCGTTTCGACGTCTAGTGACGTCATCGGGGACCTCCCTTCGCCATGGGCATCTATCAAACGATTGATCAAAACCAGAGACGAAGGGGTAGAGGAAAGGGTGTCGGATAGCAGGGTCAGATTTTTCAGATATCTGTCCAGGAAAAAAATATATTTAGGACATTAAAAAAAAAAATAAGACCCCTACTCACTGAGCACGTTGAGGGAGCCCTGCGCGAAGGCTTGTCCGTGCACGTTTGTCGCGGTGCACTGGAGGGACGCGAGGTCCGAGCCCCCCCCACAGCTCGCCGACCCCTTGCAGACGTTTGTGATGGTGAGGGTAGTATCGTTGTCGTTGAGCGAGTAGTTAGGCGGCAGGCTGCTCGCTGCAACAGACGAGGAGGGTATGCCTTTAAGGCAGAGGGGCACAAATTATCTCACATGGTGTAAATCATGACTGACTTGCATTGCGGTGGTTTATATTATGGCAGGGTCCAGAGGTAGTTTGCTGGGGTATAATGAATGAGTGCAGCAAAGAAGACTAAAACAATACCGATCAGTATCTAGAGGCAAGACAACGAAATCCTCCCCGTTCTTTGGTCGCCTCTTATCGTGAAGGTATGGACTTCGAACCAATATTTGATTTTTCATTTTTGGGGGTGGGGGGGGGGTAACCCAATGTAATAAAGCTAAATTTAGAGCAAGATATCGCGTTTGAAAATCATTCATCATCATCATCATTTACGTTTTACGTCCACTTTTCCGTGTTAACACAGGTTGGACGTTTCCCACGATGAGACTCCCCCACAACTCTCGATTCTTTGCCATCTCTCTATTCATGCCTTGAAACATTTAATGATTCATTGGATCTCTTGACTCGCTGTTCAATTTTTCGCGGTGCGCACCTCCCAGTCCCCGGAATGTTAATTTTACTTGCCAGTGAGCGCTACGGTGTCGCGGAACCACGTGACTGAAGCGGCGGGAATTGCTTCATAAGCGTCGCAGGCGACTGTGACAGTGTCGCCCTCTGACGCATTGATATCATGCGGACCGTCGGTGACGTGGTTGAACACGGGAACAGCTGTACATACGGCCAGGCGGCGTGAAATATCATATATGATATACATGGCTTATCATAGCTGCAAAAGTCAGCTTTAAGAATTACACGCTTTGGGGGATAAGTATAAAATAAGCCTGATGAAAATGACCTAATAAAGATAGTGATATTCGCCATTTTCATTGCTCTTCTAGCCGCTGCTCTTCTAGCCGCTGCTCTTCTAGCCGCTGCTCTTCTAGCCGCTGCTCTTCTAGCCGCTG
>JAQIWG010009532.1:0-10568 GCA_034695025.1 Chamaedrilus cognettii
GAGGGTTCAAATCCCTCCAAAATGTTAAGATCATAGATTTTGACATAGAACGTTTATCAGAAAATGTGCAAAACGCCCCTTGAAATTAAGTTCAGTGTAATGCCCTGTCTATTAGTCATGCTGTAACGTGTACTTGTACAATTTGTGTTTCTTGTTATTAGACGAGATTTTAAGGACGATAAACAGAGGGGTAAAATCAAAATTGCGTTTAGCATTATATGGCTAGGCAATTGAGTCAACTTCATTGTTTGCTGTTTTAATATCTCGTGTCCACTTTTTCCACTAAATGGATTTCTCGGGACAAACGATCCTCTTGGTCTGACTTTCAAGCATCTTACTATTGTGTGGATGCTACTGCGAGAATCACACTAATGTTGTGTTTTGAACGTTAAAACAAACTTTGAATCCATCATCATAATCACGGGTATTTGATTGTGCTCAGGTGAAGGGACGCGACAACTATGAGCTGCTGTGTCGTCTGCGTGACTGTATGGAACTGGCCGCTCTGCTGCCTCCTCACGTCATCGACCAGTATAGATTGTACGTACCACACGCTCGCTTCCTACTGGTCACAAGTATGGATTGTACGTATAGCGCTTCTTATTAGTCGTTGCTCATTGCACAGAACGTAGTTAGATTTGTGCTGTTTTTACTGTAGAAAATTGCGCATCCAACACTGATGTATCATAAATTATTAGTGCGCATGATCTGCATTTGCATTTTTTTCAACAACTTAATGACCCTGGAAACAGGTGCCACTTTCCGTTTAAAATTCACATGACCATTTTAATGTCTGAATCAACTTTCTTTATCTTAAATTAAATTAATAATTGAATCTTCGCTTGCTGAACGACTGCAGCTCTTCAAACACCGACTACAGCGCTACGGCAGTTGATCAGAAGTTTCTGGTGGCGCCGTCTAACGGGGGGAAGCAGCTTCTACAAAAGCAGTGTGTTGCTGCAGCCTCGGGCAGTGGAGGGTCAGGGGTCGGGGGGATGGCGGGGGGGCTGCTGGGCCACCCGTACGGGGGGCAGCTGAAGCTAGAAGGTCTGGTGGGGGGCACAAATTACCCCAATGGATGTGCGGGGCATCTACAAGGGTACTACCAGTGAATTGCGAATTTTGTGAGTGTTTGTAGTCGTTGAATAATTTATGAGCACACTTATTGTATGCATTTGTGAAAGAGAATGAGCGGTGAGGTGCAAATCAAAAGAAGAAGAATTATCATACGCGATTACGCGTGTGTGAAAGTTGGTGGCATTCGTTAGACGGAGCAGTGTGTTCGACCGTTAATTTTGTAGTGTTCAAAACTTTTGTTCTGTGGTATGGACCGTGAAGAAACCGGAATCGATATGTGCGTCTTGTTTCTTGTTTGAACAATGCGATAAGAAGCGGTTATAAAGGTACAAAGATTACTACCGGTATGCTAGAAGTATGCCGTATTGTCCGAATTAGCCACTTTGGAAATTGAACAGTATCAACGTTCTATTTTGGTGCGTAGCGTGGTTTCTACAAATTGGTTCTCAATTTCTTGATGTCGACCATTATTCTGTGGAGTTCATGAATGAAAACATGTCAATTGCTTTTTCGCAGCTTAAGCTAAAATTTAAATTTTTTGAATCTCTTGGAAAAATATATTTGTCAGCTATGCAGTGAAAAGAGATCACTCATTGGCGTTACAAATACATCGGCAGTTTGTCGAAGAACAACTGTTGCAACAGAGTCCTTGTAATGTGCCTAGTTATGGGTTTGCAGCCAGGATTTGTGTTCTTGTACTGAGATGGCTGACATAGAAAGCAAAGCTATGCCAGGATACGTGTTCATCACTGTATAAATACACTATCATATGAAGTCTCTGATATGATGCTATGATATGATACCATTCATTCCGATTTAACTCGCCGCTAATTAACATATCAATGAGATATAGATGTTTATCGAAGTTGTATTTTGATTGCAAAACAGGCTCCGTGTGCAAGATTTTATTTATAGCTAATGTCGATTTGAACAGACAAGAATTCAGGAGTCACTTGGCCTATATAATTGGCCTTGCTTTTCTGTCAATATTTTGGCATTATGTAGCTTTGCCTTGCTTCGTGCCCTTCTTTTCTAAACGTATTTTCTTTTTAAAGTGTAGAATGTGTCGATGCCCAAAACAGTGTGAATTTGGATGTTCATGATCTCAATGTTAAATAAGTAGCCTGACGACCTGACACAATCCAGCTCCATAGTCGGTGCCATAACCGTGGACCTCTGATTGCTAGGATATATAACTTGATGATGTGATGTATAAAAATAACAACGAAACTAGGCCATAAAATCAAAACTATGAGTTGAATATTCTGAACAGATAGCGCAAAATAATTTTCATCAAATCTATGTTTTTTCTTTTACTTTGGATTATATTATTGGCAAGAAGTTTTTATAAACAATCAATTGATAATTGACTTTTTATGACTTAGGGCTGGTTTCTCCAACACATATTTGATGGTGGTTCAGGATTTAGCCTATGCAAAAAGGTGGGTTAAATCCTAAACCACCATGAAATTTGTGTTGGAGAAACCAGCTCTTTAGGTATTCACTCAACAATGTGGGAATGTTCTGTGTGTGTGAGAGAGCAAGAAGAAGGACGAGGGAGTGTTCGTGTGTCGTAATGAAGTTTTTCATGTTGTTCAATCCTATCACTGCGACATTCTTTATTCGTTAACTTAATATTTATCAATATCTGCGGTAATTTCTATTTTATTGTATCTTAAGTAAAGCCACAGACAGTATCGACATCATAATGAATGGCACGTGAGTCGTGAGGTTCAAACATTTACAAAGCATATCTTACCTGATGGCAAGCACAGCTTCCCAAGGCGTATTTGGCGCAACTGGGCTACTATCTGCATTTTGCATCTTTTGGTACAAATTTATCCTTGATCTAGCCTAAACCTAACGCTGATCCTAACCTAATCTTCACAGCAATTAGTCAGTGGATCCTGAACCTATACCTTGCCCTTGCTTATCGTAAAAGGGCAAAATGAAAAAAGGTGGGAACAGTTTAAAAATAGCAACCTCGGCGTGCTGTCCTTAGGCTACTGCACCAACTATGCCGCGGGTGTCCACGCTCGTTATCGGGTACATGATTTAATGCAGCACTGAGTGATAACCCTGCTGTCAGTAAACTAGACACCTAAATCAGAATGTTAATTGAAACAGTGAGAAAAAAGTCAATAATGTAAACTTTGCAAGGTGCCTATAGATTAAATGTACGCCGTGATATTGTAGGGCAAGCTTCTGCACTCCGTGGGTCTACGATCTGAGTTGTCTTTTGTAGGCAATTTTCTATTTCTAGGTAATTAATTCTTCCTCTATGCCGTTGTCACTTTTTCCCTGCAAAATGAATTTGCTGCACTACCAATTCACCACATTTTGGGTGGCCGCAAAAATGTGTAGGTCCTTCCTTAACTTTAACCCCCCCTAACTTTGTGCACCAGGGAGCTGCCCCCCTCCCCAAAGGCAGAAATAATCACTGTTAATTATATTTAGGCTTAGGTATCGATACCTTTCTATACATTTTGCTGCATTGAATAGTTTTGCAGGCTGCTCATGCTCCATTCCTTGTATTTTCCAAGGCTGATTGTTGTACCGTACCAGAAACTCCATTTCGTTCAATGGTGTTAACTAATGATGGTTTAATAAAGGCGGCTGACGTTTCGTGCCTTCCATTTTATGAATTTTATGCCAACCAATGTGCTTTTTTCTTTTGATCTAGGCATATTTAAAAGAATGTACATCTTAAATTGATTTGAATATGAATTTATTTAGTAGCTAAGCGAACAATTAACTAGTATCTTTGTGTATTATAGGCGCATTAATTTATAATTGACTGTACATGCTGGAGTAATAATGCTAAATATTTATTGCTAAATTATTAAGTTTTATCTATGAACTGTAGTTTGATGGCCTGCTGCATGCTAATTATAATGGCTTCATAGGATGAGTCAATAATCGATATATTATGAATAATGTTAATTAATAGGTATAATTAATAATTAAATGATCGTACATGGAGAACTATTCCATAGATCCATTTTTGGATAAAAGTGACCAAGTCCTCTAAAAAACAAGGATTGCATAATGTCCCGGTTTAAGAGCGTTCAGCTGAAAGTTGACAACATACATTATATTAAACAAAATTGCAAAACGATTGAATTAAGTTCTTTTAATCAGCTACAATGTAGCACTGCTATGGTACATTATGTCTTCTTCAAACGTGTTTGTAGTGCTTTTAGTATTTTTCATGTTTGACAGAACTTTGACATTGATTGTAGCTGTTTTCTATGACGGTAATTAATTGTGTTCTACCGTTTTTTTGTATAATTGCAAATTCTTTATTGCCTTCATTATGTTTGTCACGCTCGGTGTGGATAAACCTAATCGGTCACTGTAGTGTATACAGTGTAGATTATTGTAACAAGAAACCTTAAAACGTTCATGTAAGTGACTGAATTTGAATTAAATAATCCCTAACTGTAAAAGGCTTTGGATCTTAACTGGATAAAATAGAGCTACAATTTTTGAATGTGGTTTATTCCAATAAACGAATACCAGTTTTGTGTTATGCAAAGTGAAAGACTAATGATGAATGATGGAATCTCCAAACAGAGAAAAGCATGCCTTTTTATTCTGGAGGGTTGTCGAGCCGTATACACACAGCATATAGAATATAATAATTATTCTATATACTGTGGTATACATGTGGAAACATTAGCCTTTAATATAGAGTGCCTATAGATTTATAAAAAGTGTTCACAAACAGCATAGCTAACATTTGCTATCGTTCATGCATCTTCATTTCTGTTTTGGTGTGAACTTATAGTCCAAATAGGCTATTAGTCCCTATTGAATGGCCTATTCTTCTCTAAAGTAGCTTAGAATTTGGATCGTGTTCTCGTAGCAGCTAGTTACAGAAGCATTGAATTGTGTGCAAATTTATAGTTTGTCCGGTCCAAACGTTGTTTTTAATTGTATTTTTTGCATTTATGAACGTTGTTTGGCACATTTGGCATATTGATGCACCAATAAATATTTGTAAATACTTTCTAAAATGCTATGCGTATTCTGAATTAATGCTTAATTCCTGCGTTTTTATTTATTATGCGAATTAATTGCTACATTCACTTTTACTTCATTCTCTGTTCACTAGCCTATTTGAATATTGCTTTTACTAACGTTTGATTATTATTGTAAATGCTATTTTTAATTCACACGGTTTCCTCAGTGTACAGCGCGGTATAGCTTGTGAAGGCTTTATAGCAAACGTTTTTTATCATCATAATATCACAGATTATTTCTTGAACATGCAATTGTTGCTCAGCGGAGAGTTATTGTAACGATTATGGATCAATATTCAGGCTCCAAACGCCTTGCTCGAAACATCTTAGCCGAGACTAGTTTCTCAATTCACGGATTAGCCATATGATGTCCTGATCTCGGGTTTAATTCTCCATGAAACAACTAGAAATAAGGACGTGGATTTTTTTTGGTGTGTCCGTTGATCTCTTTGCAAAATAAAATTTTCATGGTCAGGTAAATATTTTCAGTATACCGGTTAATCTCTTTGCAAATTGATTTCAATATTCAGGTCAAGTGTGTCATCGATCAAATGTTGTAACTTGTATACCACTTTGACTTTATATCACTTACTGGCTATCAATTATGTGTAGGCTGTGGCGCCTCAGTTCAATTGAAATAATTTAGATGCGAGTATATCAAAATATTTTGTGCGTATTTTTTGCTCAATCTAAATTGAAACGCTAAGCTCTCAAGTAGGTGACTTTAATGTAACTGAGCTGTGAGCAGTTAGGCCTGATTATAATCAGAATTGTGTAGAGCTGACGAGTGGGAACACTGCCCAGCCTCCCTTCCTCACCATTCTACTCTTTTCCCACCTCCTCCTACCTCTTTCGTCAGTGCTATATTTAGTAGCTTACATCAGCGGCAGCCAATGAGAAAGCGCCAAATAGGCGGCTAGGGCCGATGACGTCAGAACTGTTAAAACAGTCTAGACACAGTGACCGTTGACCGCGTGGCTGGAGAGGAGAGAGGACGAGAGGATAGCGCGTGGTTGCCGTGTAGAAGGCTCGTTTGCGCGTGTATTATAATAGAATTTAAGAGAATTTGATAGTATCGCTTAGGGTGTAATTAAGCGCGTGCACAAGTCAGTAAAGGAGGCGTAATGGTAGAGTGATGAACTGTGCGTCGATAGGCCGTCAGACGAAAAACGGTCGAGAAACGGTGAGCGGTTTTATTGTATCAAGCGTATGTGTTGCGATTATGCAGTTTTGTGGTAGCCTTATTGCCTGACGATACTTTGCCCGATGCGACTTGATTACATGCATTATGTTTGAACATTGAGTCTGTCTGGGTGATAGAAACAGCGGGTTGAAGAAAAAGGGCTACTTCCGGGAAGATAGATGTTTTAGAAACAGTAGCGAGGAATAGCTGGACTCTAAAGGCGCTAGACAGGAATATAATAGGCTATAAAAGCTACACTGGGCACTAAATTGGCAAAAGGGACCTAGAAAAAGCTGTCACAGAACTAATAAGAGTTCCGGGAAACGAATAAAAAGCTGGGCTAGGTAGCATAGACCAACAGGAGTCAATAGAGTCAAAAGGCGGCATCCTGGTGTAAAAAATGACAACAAGCGGGCGGCGAGCGTATGGCTCAGATAATGACCCGGAGAACCTCGGTGTCAATAAGCGTGTCGGGGATGACATGCCCCGGTCCCCGGAATACGCCTCTTATTCCGGGAACGCCGGGACCCAGATGAGGCTGAACTACTCGGACCCCCCCGAAAGTGGCAGGGGGCAGTTCCGCAGGAATAAGGGGGAGAGAGTTTGCTACAATTGCATCTTGTTCATAATGAAATTACAACGACGTGAACAGTACAGATACTAGCTTTACCTATTATTATCGTGAATATTGTTATTATAAACAGACTTCTTTACCATAGCCACAATTATTATTATTTGTAGTGTTCAAGTGTTGTATGAGATTAAGGTGATATGTATTATGATTCAAATCCATTTTTATAAGGAGGTTCCAAGTTAACATGTTGATAAAAATCGTTGTAAATTTTACATTAACAAAATAATGAGAAGGATGGGCTTGTTACTTCGCTAGATTTTCACTTTACAGCTCACCATGTTCATGTTAAATTGGTATTCGAATTGTTGCGATTCTACTTTTAATTTCGGTCAACAGTTCGATCGTGCACCCACGCTAATTTCTTTTCTCTCTTGTTTTTGTATTGTTGTTGTTGTAGAGCCGAGGCGCTTATAATAATTGCTGATACACCCTTATCGTTCACGAGTGCAGTGTTCATATTAATATTCTGTTTTACGAACTAGCCTCTATATTCTACTGTGACTGTGAGAGTGCTATTGGTATGTTGGAGATAACGAATAAAACATGCATCACTGTCAAAATCTCTGTTTACATGTATTTGCTATCGGGTTATTGACTCTTTATCTTTATTCTTCAACAGGCCTACGTGCTCATTAATTTGATTTATGTACAACCCTGTCCATAATAACCCGATCTAATTAATTATTACCGTAGTCCAATTATTTTAAATTGTATTATATTCTAAGGATTCTACAGCGAGGCGTTGTACAGAGAGGCTCTGTGGTATAATGAGTAAGGCGTCGGACTTGTCCAGAGGACCAGGCTTCAAGTCCCCGCGCCGGAGACTATTAAACTGTGCGTTACAGGCACTCAGCAAGGCTGTTAAACGCACAAGTGTTGCTGCTAACCCCGTGCCAGATAATTATTTATTTGATTGGCGTCAGGAAGGGCATCTGGCAGTAAAAACTTGGCTCCAACAGCCAAATCAGGGTGTAAATGTGTAAACCTGTGTGAATACATAGACATTAACAGATTAGACGAAAAAAACGCGGTTAGTTACCTTTTAAGGCTTGCATGCAGTTGCTGTTCAAAAACAACGGCTATAGGTCAGCAAATTTTTGGTTGCATTTCTAGCTACGAATTGGTATCACTGATTTAATAACTGGTTTAACGGACGGAAAAGAACATGGCTGCGCCATTTACATTATAATATAATGGACTGTTCATATTAATTTAAGATTTTCAAGACCAATGAGGGCGATGTTGCATATGCAAAATATTTAGAAGTAGCTTGTGATTGGGTAGACGGAGGTCGTGACCCTGTCAATCAACCAAGTTAACCTAGTAACCTACTTGGGCCAATTGGCCTGCATTCAAATTGCACATGGCCGTTAACAATATTAATATTTATTTGGCGAGATTAAAATCAAAGTAATTCAATTTTTTGTAATAAAGTCTTAAAGTAATCATCATGATTTATTGATATGCATTTTTAAGGGAGAAAAGGTTGACACAGACGAACATCTTTGCGTTATTTAGCTTTAATTGATTAGATTAAATAACTATGAATTCGCATAGCGGCTATTAAGAATTGTATGCGACTACCGTATGCCCCATAATTAGGCTAGAGTGCTAGATCCTATTATTTATTGTATAATTTGTTAAATTATGTTGATTTAATCGATAAGAAGCGCGTAGGCTAGGTCGAAAAGCATCATGTAGGGGCCTAGGTCCTGTTGACATATTAAAATGTGATTTTACAGATTAAAATGTGATTTTACAGATTAGGGCCGATTGTTTTTCCGTAACGTCTATGCTAAGTCTAACGCCCCCCATCGTAACTCGGCTCAGCTCGAATCGTCGCCGCTAGTTTCGTCGTCCGTGCCATAAATCAGAATATGTGCGAATTGTTGCATAGAAAAAACTTAAATTATTTTATGATTAGGGTTGCCTTGGGGTTAGCCAATTAGGGTTAAGGCCCCGTTAATTTAAGATTATGATTTAGTAAAATTATGTTTGATTCAGTTGCAGAGCCAGATATGGGTTTTTATGGCTTAATCCCCCCACCCCATTAGCCCCCTTAATCCCCCCCACTAGCCCCCGCCATCCTTCATCGTGACAAAGTATTATAAAATTAAATTTGTTATATTATTGTGTAGGCCGACGTTGATGCCTCACCGCCCTCTTCCCTACAAATGCCGGTGTTATTGAGGGGGTTTATGCTTTCGCAAACAAAAAATTCTGGACATGCCGTTGGTTAGAATATAGTTAGAACTTAAGTCTGTAGATTGATGTAAAGCTGCTAATTGAAACATTTTGATACGCGCTTTAAGATAACGACTAAACATAGTGCATTTGTTTTTTGATGATACCTAAACTTGTCTGATTAATCAGTGAAGTAGGTTTGAGTAAATATAACTTCAAAGATCTATAGACTAGACCATAGTGTATTCTTGTAAAGTTATGAGATGAATTTAGTGATTATATTTATTGATGAATATGAATTTTTACGATAATTGTCGATTTAGAATCAGTACAAAATATATGTCAATTATATAAGAGAATCATACTTCAACAATTGCAGCGTATGTTACATGATTTTTTTACCAGTACAGAATGAATGCTATTGTAGTAATGCTCAAATTTTTTTTTTATTTTCAGCTTTATTAATCACTTTGAAATGCTGTTTATTTAAGTCTGAATAATTTTAAATTATATTGCATTTTTCTGTTTCAGATATACATTTAAGTATGCTACAAGTTGTAAGAAGTGAAGAAATGCAACAGTACGTAACAGTAATATTAGAATTAAACTGTAAAAATCTTCTCATATATGCACATACAGTGCACTCACAACTTCTTCAACTTCACAATATTTATTTTTAAATGTGTATCATTTGCATTTTAAAGTAACATATCCAATGTCAGAAGTTAATATTTGTAATAGACATGCATTTCAGGTATAGATTACATTTTCTATCTTTGGTACCGGTAGTTTATAGATGTAGATATTCATATACCGGTACAACTGAATATATTTCTTATTGTCGATAATTAATGTGACAACCAACATCCAAGCTGAATACCGCTCAGCACCAGGGCATGACATAATACGATTTCTCAATGACCAATGACTTGAAGGAAGTCAATGATGAATTGATGACAATATTTAACAACGGTAATTTCTGTAAATGTATTGCATTCACTTTTAGTTACTTATATATTTTTCTTTACACTTATAGATACATTATACACCCGCATTCGTGCATATTAGGTTCGAACTGTCTTTAGAACTCTTGCTCTCCCTTCGACTTACTTCTCTGATCTAAATTTACAAAATAATGCAATCGGTAATAGACAGACAGCTAGTGTTAAGTTGATGTTTTTGATGCAGGCAGTTTCTCGTACCACCATGAGATATTTAACCCCTCTCGTCATCTCCCATCTGCCTAAGTAGAATCCGCTGCTCTTCAGTGAGCACCGTTTATCTCACCCCCACTTCAGCTGAGCACTGTTCTTCTCTCACCTCCCCCCTCAGGTGAGCACCGTTCATCTCTCACCCCCCCTCAGGTGAGCACCATTCAAGTCTCATCCCTCGTCAGGTGAGCACCGTCAGGTGAGCACCGTTCTTCTCTCACTCCTCCTTAGGTGAGCACTGTTCATCTCTCACC
>JAQIWG010009533.1:0-10567 GCA_034695025.1 Chamaedrilus cognettii
TATGATTGGACAAAGTTTATGATTGGGCAAAGTTTATGATTGGACAAAGTTTATGATTGGACAAAGTTTATGATTGGACAAAGTTTATGATTGGACAAAGTTTATGATTGGACAAAGTTTATGATTGGGCAAAGTTTATGATTGGGCAAAGTTCTGGTCTAGTTATTTTTTGACTAGGCCATGACTTCTTTTGATTCCGGACATGACATTAAACTGTGCCCGGCAGCCTTGGCCCTGCTGATGGGAAGCGTTGTGACTGAGTGGTCCAAGTTGCTAGTCTCGGACTATGAGTGCAGCAGTTGTCCATTCGAATCCCGTCAGCGGCAAAGATTTTGAGTCGCTTCGTGCACCCTTTGGGAAGGGTGGTTTAAATTCGTCAGCCACAAGTGTTCCTATGATGCCTACCAGTCTACGGTGGAACTACCACCAGCGACCATCTGCTGGCGCAATGGGGCATCACCTTTCCCCGCAAGGGGCTCTAACAACAACAACAACTACCGTTGATTTTTTGATTGCTATATTTGTGCCGCACTAGATTTGTTTTTGGTGTCAAACTCTGGTTTCATTGTCAAACATTTTATCTCATTTTTCTAATACATGTGGTTTCTTGGTTGCTATCTGGCAGAGAACGGAGGCCAGACTGGCTAGAGAGAGAATTGCACTGCTCAGAGATATGTTGTCAGCTTCAAATGAGAATCTTGAGAAAGGTGCACATTTTCTTAAATTTTAGTTACCTCGCAAGATTTAGTATTTTTTATTGACATTATGTATAGGCCTGCTATAAATTGTCGGATACTTTGTATGTTATGCTCATGTCATTGGCTTAGCAAGTTTGAGGAGAGAGGAAGCAATTGCCTCTTCTTGCTCTTCAAATTTTGTATAGTATTATACTAGGAGATTGCCAATAGAGAGTTTGGCTTCTCTTCTGGCTGTACCACTGGCTATGCATCAATCAAAACTGCTCAGTGACGAAACTCGTACGGGTAAATCATGATGAATATATATTGAGCTATTTGTTGATTTATTATTCTTAAGAATATCTATAGATATAGTCTATGTAGTCAATTAGTGTTTGACTCTTTCTGGTTATCATGATCTCATTGAATTTTTTCTTGCTATCATGATAAAATAAAAATTACATACATGTGGGCCTAGATAATTTTGATGAAATAATGGTACCGGTAAATGAGAGTTATCTATGTAAAATAAGAGAAGATCTACATATCTGCCATTGGCTGCACTTTAGATCAAGAAAAGCTGCGGACGCTGCAACAAAAGACGGCCAAGACGATGGAACACCTCACATGGAGCATGCCACGCAAGCGCAACAACATCCGCACATACATCGACAAGCTGCTGGCCGATCAGGCACTGAGCTCCGACCTACTTTGGAAGGCCTCCGCCGAGCTGACCCGCATTCGCAGGCTGCGCATTGGACAGCTGACGCGCGATATATTCCCCATACAGGAGATTGAGCCGACGAGGTTTGTGGGACTTCTTGGCATGTACTGCCCACATGCGATTAATTTGATGCTGCCATGGACACCTGCTCTCCACTTTATCCTATATGTTGCATCCTCACTTCTTAATCCCTTCCCTTCAAATCCTTCTCTGTCAAGTCTAATGCATAGTTTTGATTCGTTGTTGCGCCGCTGATGCGTAGTTTGGATGTCGAGTCACTGGAGATGCTCGGGGGGGTGAGCATGCTCGCCGAGGCGTGTCCGACGACATATGTCAGGGGTCGCTGGGTCTTCAACGACGGCAGCTGGGGGCCCATGTTCAGCATTGTCGAACCGACCCTGCCGGGCAACGGGGACTACTCCGTCTACGGGTCGTCCCGTGAGTCTATCAGGGGTGTCGGGGGACATTTCTGTGATACGAGGATCAAAATGAAACACTTTTGTCGTCCAAATTGACTGAAATACCACTTAGCATAAATTGAATCAAAGCTTATGATGCTGCTAATTATATTTTTATAACATTTGAATGTGACTTGGTGACGATATTTATTCAGTTTTGATCGCTTGCCTGCTGAAAAATATATAAATTTTGATGCATTGTTTTGCTTCTTCTGCATCTCCCATTCTCTGAGTTTTGTCTCCATTGTGTTTATGAAATAAAATATAGAGAAACTTGATGAATCTGTTGTGCAGTGGTCAGCCGGAGAAACTCAATGCCGGGGAGCAGCCAGGAGCCGAGTCACCACAACCCGTCGTGCACGATAGCGGCCGGGCTGTCGCTCACCTCTCAGCTCGTGTCACTGCTCGCCTACTACCTCGACATCAATGTGCCTCTGCGACAGGCCTACATGTACTGCACAGGCCTCGCGTTTATCGGAGCTCCTCTCTGTATATCAGTAGCATTTAGCGATGATGTATGTAAATCGTTATTTCATCCATTAGCATCCATTAGAAAACTATATAAACTTACATAGGTATGAATTTAAAGTACGCAGTAGAAAGCAGTGAGTATAATTAATAATATTTAGTTTAGTATTATTGTTTGTATAATTTAATTTAGTGTCGTAATTAAATCCTATACTCTGTTGATGATTAATTATCTATTTCATGCGTACCGTAAATTAAACCTGCGTTTTGGCAGCATCCGCAACAAACACTTTGTGCTTGTATACTTTGTACATAGTACTTTGTGCTCTGTGACACTTGATCTATAAACTGTTTAATTATTGCTCAACTTGAATAAGATTTGTGTATGGTTAATTGTTGAGGTGTGAGCCAGTGTTATTTATGGCCCACCACGTGTAAAAATACCCCGTGCCGTTTGTGTGCAGAGAGTTCAGTGGTGCGGATCTGTCGGAGCAGAAGTTTTCGAGCGCGGTCTTCAAACTCAACCGCAACATCCTCTACATGTGTTTTGTGCACAACATTGAGCTGGACACGTTGCACGCGCGCAACACGCTCTATAACCTCCTGCTGCTCCTCAACTCTCCCAACCTCGGCGCTCAGTCAGTCTCCTATGTCTAAATTGTGCTCTATTAACTTTGAAAGCGATTTAATAAGGGCGTAAGCCTGTGCTGTGATTTTGGTCTATATCTGTGCTTAACCATGGTTGGCTAAGACTCAAATGTTATGTTTTTAATTGAATACAGGTATTGTCGCAGTATTACGCGAGCATGGATGCCTTGCTGAGATTTGTATTGCTTATCATTTCCAGACGGTAATTCCCGTAGTGGGCAGATTTTAAACAAACACTGAATATAGCTTAAGCATTTGAATTGTTTGTTACACCCTCCACAGTAGAGTTGATCTCTTTTACTCAGTTACTTGAAGGCTATTTGAGATCAGAATCGAGTTCAAGTTACAGACTGGTCAATCGGCGCCCGCGAACCATGATTAGATCTTGATTCAATAATGATTCACACACACTGATTGTTGAACCTTCAACTCAATGTCGTTCTTTAATCAACTCGCGCTTATGCAATCCAACGCTAGGGTTTTTGTTAGTCTCGAGCATAATAAAAAAAAAAAATTTAGAGCCCGTTTTGGTGTCCCCGGACATGATCGATGACCTGTTTCACGGCACCCAGGTGCCTGGCAGAGGGTGATGCGGCCGCGATGCAATCTCTCGAGGAGTCCCTGCTCACCCCGAGCGTCGACTTTGACCTGTCGGACTGCGACCCCTGTGACCCCTGCGACCCCTCCGAGGACCCGACGGTCGCCGAGTTCACAGACCGCGACTGGGAGCACGTGCCCGTCACCCTCCCCGAGGCAGAAATGACCCTGCCGCCCCCCCATCGCGCCGGGGGGGGCCCGTTCTCGGTCAGCTACTTTTCGTCGGCGCCTGCAGCTGTGGGGGGGGTCGGAGGGGGAGAGAGTTCGGTGACGAGCATCGCGGGAGGGCTCGTGTCGTCGGCGGCATCGTCCGTCGCGTCGTTGTGGTCTTGGCGTAGCAGTTGGGGGGGTAGGACCGACAAGTAAAATATTGGGGGGTGTGCGATACCCCTCCGACAAGGAAGATGCAGTGTGTAGAACTGACAAGTAAAATACAGAGGGGGGTAGGATCGACAAATGAAATATAGGGGTATAGGACTGACAAGTAAAACGTAGGGGGGCAGAACCTACGAATAAAATTTGGGGGAGGTAGGATTGACATGAAATATAGGGGGCAGGAACGTATGTTGAGATCCAAATTGAGATGGAGTAACAGACAGGCTAATCAGAGCATGCGAATCATGATTAGATATTAATTAGAGATAGTATACACAAGTTGATTGGTCTGTTTGTGACTCAATTTTGTAAAATACGTAAATTTGGCTTAGAATTGAATTAGATTTTGAGTTTACATTCATAATGAGTACATGCTATTGATATGGCGTGATTGAGACGTTTGGAATTGTGTCAACATTTGGTAAAAACTGTTGCATATTTAAGGGGCTCTCCCCCCCGGTGTGATGTTGGGTCCAGGCCCTACTTCATTTGCAATGTACAGGGTTTATTTTAGTGCGCCTAAAACAATTTTAAATCATTATGGCCATTTAGAAACGGGTAGGCGTAGCGTTACACGTAAAAATGAATGATGTAGGCGTAGGTCTACGCGTTTTTTAACATGTGGTGGCGTAACCCCTGCCTGTGTAAGATAGTTGAGTGACGTCAATGATTGCCGCGGAAACGCAAATTCAGTATAGTTAGGCTTAAGTTGATGAGTAGTTATAGTTATCATGGTTAAAAAAGAGACTGTTAAGAACGGCTTTGAAAATTTCTGTCAGCACCCACGCTTAGGCGTAAGATCACGCCTTTTTTATGAGAAGGATGCGTAAAACTACTCCAGTTTCATCAGGGCTAAAATTAACTCTGGCAATGCTAATTTATCTTCATGTAGTAATATTGCTTAGGTTGATATCCGGTCTCTCCGCTGTATAGCATTGTAATTGTGCAGTTATATACACTACAGTAATATAAATAATTATATTTAAACAATATAAAGTGAAATAATTATGATGATGAAGGTGATGGAGTTTGATTTGTGTATGGATTATAAGATAGATTTGGGGCAGATACCATAATAGATTTGGTATGGGGACATTCAACGATACTTTGTATATTGCATGGTAGCGTTATAGAAAGATATGTATGCAAGATATATCTGCAGTATCCTACGCAGACATTTATAGTATTTAGATAATAGATATGCGATCCTACAGTTAACGTAGCAGCATGGAAATTTTACCATGGTAAAGTAATGATTGTAAATTTACCATAGTGAATTTATCGCGTTGATAGCCTATCATATTGATTGCACACTGATGTGGGAATCTGAAAAGCTACCATCGTAAATCTAGGTTCTAGTAAAGTCATTTACAGTAGTAAATTAATCATTGTAGTTTACTAGCGTCATTTTATCGTCATTTTATCGTGTGCCTATACCTAAGAAGTTTACAATGTTTGCAGCATATTGTTGAATAAGGTGATACAGAAAAGTTTTAGAATTTGTTGCCAGTTAACTAAAATTTATTTATTTGCATCTTCAGTTATTCATCAATAATTTTGTCAGCATTTACGTTGGATTTGAAAGCATGATCTCTGATAATGTCCATCCATTTTTTAGGCAATACGATAACGTTGTACAAATTGTATATAGAACTCAATCGATGGTTAGCAGCACGCACTGCTTGTGATAAAAATTTGAGACACTTTGTTCACTTTTTTATTCTACTAATAGTTGTGGGCTGAGAGAGGACAATAATAATTATGTGCTATACTCGCTATTATTACATTGTTGATGGATTATATTGATTCGTGATTAAAGAGCCCATGAGTGTGACTGTTGATTGCTGTATCATCGATATGAAGAATTTCGACTTCAATTAGTAATTTTAATAATCTTAAAATTGAACGGTAATCAAAATTATGCTAGCCAGTTATGCAAACTGCTAAACAAATTATAATTGGCTGAATTATAACGAACATAAATAAGTCTTGATTACAGTGCACATACCTGAGCCTAAATGTATTCTCTTGACGCTAATCTGAGCCAATACTGTGGGCTGCTCTGGACAAGGTTTCCATTCTCCTTTATTTAAAATTTACTTAATTTAATTTTTTAAGGTACAGGTACCGTAATTCAAGAAGTCAGAGGCTGAGCATAGAAAAGCAAAGAATGTAAGAAACGTTGGTCATACATTTAATAAGTTGCTGTGTCGAGTTGACTAGAGCAACAGTCTTGTCAATAATAACTATGATCAATAGAATCAGCGCCCAAAACATCAACAGGACTTCAACAAACAATCAGCTACCGACAGCATACTATACTTGCAGTATGGCAACTAAGTAAGTACAATAATGCAATCCAACTCAACTTCAACGATAGGCTATTAATGAGTTAACACTTATACAGGGCCGTCGACGAGTACAGGCAGACAACTAGGCAGCGAATTTCTTGCCATCTAACTTCTTTCAAATCGCTTAAAATTGAACACAATTTTTAACCGCAACAGGTATGAAATAGAAACAGCTAGTGGGTTCCCATGTCATAGTGATGTGCTTGAAATCATTTTTTAGTCTTCGTACTTCGCAGTGCAACAAATGAGAATAAACATTTTTGTCAATTACCATCAAGACTCAACAAAACAATAACAATTACCAAAACAAATTTTCAAATTTTTCTTACCTAAAACTCTCCGGAATTATCAAACAGAATGACCTAACTTCAAAAGTTATAAAAAGTCATCAAAGAGGAAGCCAGGTCTCATAGTTGTATGCTAATAAAAATATTTCTAAGCGATCTTCCACAGACTGCAGCAGTATGACTGCTGCTTTTCTAGCGGGTGACGATTCAAGCAGAAGCAATGACATGCACCAAACCGGCAAAAGACAAATCACACGCACCTTGCAACTCCAATACCCTGCTGCAATACTGACATTACAGGATGGAGTGCTATTCATTAGAGGTCTTTGGTTCCTAAGAGCTCCTTGGCGTGCAGTGTCATTAAGCGATCGCAGCCCCAGGCTTTCAGTCATCGCTCCCACCGGTCTCATCCGTAGCATGGGTCGCCCTCTTGTGCTATTGGGGTCATAAGGACCGTGATATAGCCCCAGTGCACCCGTTACACGGTCAGACTCTTCTATGCTCATTGTCCCCATGAATGCATCCCTGCTGAGCATATTTTAATTTGTACCACCGTATGCGCATCTCGGTGTCATTATGGTATTGCAGCAGCAACGATATACAGAAGCAGATATACTGAGCAGTATCATGATAGTTTGTTTATTCCACTGCTAGAAAGACAAAGGCCAAACGCATGGAATAAATGCTAGCGAGTACAGGCTTAGAAAGCTCCTTTGCAAGCCCGGGTCCCACAATTAATATCTGTGAACACCTGCTGTGTTATCATTATGCAAATACTAGAGAGCACTAGGCTAAGAGCTTGTTCAATACCTTGCGAGTAATAAGTCTTGCTACAACTGCCAAACAGCGTGTAATCGTTACATTGTCAATTCACCGTTCTGCACGGCAGCAACAACGGTAGCCTCAAATCAACAACAGTTCCATCATCTGCCAAAAAGAACACATCCATGAAGAATGGGACAATTGCGTTACCCAGTCCATAGTATTACCACCGCAAGACAAGATTAAATTCACACGCCATGAAAGAAAGGTATTGGGCAAACGTGGCCAACAAAACACTGTCAGCGCCTCAAGGCAAGATCTTTGTATCTTATACTGTAGCATAACAATAGTCTTTAATCCCTCATGCGGTAATGGTGGACAAAAAACACTTACAAAGCATGAAAATGAACCTATCTTGCTAATTAATTTCTATAAATCCCCAATTTAGGAGCAAATTTGTATTCTGAAGACAGAAAGGTGGTGAGGTAATAATAGATATTACAATTAATACTGTGGCACAACTTGGCTGTGTATGTTCATTCTAATTTCTTACATATGAGTGGCAAAAGATAAAACGTTGATAAAACGCTGCCAGCTTTACATCATTAACACTCAAAGATTTATCATCTAAATTAATATTTTCACAACCGGTAACAGTTTAATCATTGACCCTTCCTGCATGAAGCCTGATGACAAATATCCAACAATAGTTATTCAGAAATTATGTTAATCTGTCAGCATTTGAAGGTAGATCAACAAATTAAACCCCAGAACCCGCTAAAGTCCCCAGTCCCCTTGTACAACCCCAATCAATACGTCTTATACCCTGCATTCGTGACACAGTTCCTGTTTTCCACTCTCCGCCCGGCCGCGGACGACCCGTCGAGCTTCGTGATATGCGTGAAGCAGCACGGCTGCGAGATCGCCGCTTTATTCAACACCTTCCCCTTCCCTTTACGCTCCTTGCTTGACGACTTCTTCGCCGCTTTCTTCACCTCGCCAATGTTCAACGCTGACCCGTCCGAGTCAGACATCATCCACCGGAGATGCTTCGCAAACTCCGCTGCCCCGGCGGGGTCATCGAAGCGCAACCCCGCGACTCGCGCGTGGTCATCCGACAAAAACATTGTGTGAAAGATGGACGATCGTACCGCATACTCGCTCAAGTGGTCGATCGCGTCCCTCCACAGACAAAACCCCGTCCCCCGCTCCGCCAGCACGACACACAGTCGCCGCTTACGTCGACTTTCTCCCGAGTCGAGGATGAGGACAGGGACCCCGGCCTTGACGTGGACCCAGTCGTGTTTGGAGGCGGGGAGTCCGTGTGCAGGGGGGTGGGCATGGGGCGTGGGGTGGTCGCGAAGGGACTTGGTGGTCCCGAGGTAGAGAGTGGCGAGGCAGGGGCAGGCGCTGACGGACGTCTTGTGGCTGCTGTAGAACATTTCTACCTGGAGGAGTTCTCCGGGGGTCACAGAGGGGGGGGCGCGGGAGGGACTGGGGGCCCTTGACCCCCCGCCTGCCGCTTGCTGCCACAGAGAAGCACAGAATAAGCAGCCGAAAACAAAACGGTCAACATAAATTCAATTGTTCGACAGTTGCAAGATGGCGCTATTATCATACTTTTTAGGGCTCTTCATGTAGTAACTTGACCTAAATCAGCAAAAGAGTTAACAATGGAACATTTAAAGCTTAGCAAAGCATGCACTCCAGCCTCCTAACCATTAGTATCTATTATTATTTATTACAATTGATTACTATGCGAGCGCTCCAGCCTCATCCTCAACACGCAGCGAACCTGCACAAATTTGCCTGGCATGATTGACCATTGATCAGTATTCATTACTAACCATTACTATTTATTACTATTGATTACTATGCATGCACTCCAGCCTCCTCCTTGACAATAAAAAAACGTAATATGATTAAAATAGACCATGTACATGTACGCTATTTATATAAACCAACAGTATGTATGTATGTATATATGTTGCACTTGTAACGCACCAAAAATATGTCATGCAAACGGAGATGGAAAAACATCATTTGCTTGAATCGTAGGTGCGGGAGAAGTGCAGCATACTACATACAGAAAGCGAATTTAAAAAAAAGAGTTTTAAGCCTGGATTTAAAGAAGAAGAGGGACTTAGCAGATCTGATGTCCTCCGGTAGATGATTCCACACGGCCTCGGACGCGCTGGTGAAGGTCCGTTGTCCAGCGGTGAACTTGAGTCCAGTCGGAATGGTGAGTCGGTGTTTCGTCGCTGACCGGAGGCCTGGCTTGCCCGGCAAGTACGAGGACACGAGTTCGGCAAGGTAGCGTGGTTGATCGGTCGCCAGAACCTTGGTTTGACTAGCGCGACCTTGTACTCAATTCGCTGCTTGACGGGGAGCCACTGCAGGTCCTTGAGCACCGGTGTTATATGGTCACGCAAGCTCGAACGTGCCACGACTCGGGCCAGTGAGTTCTGTATGCGCTGCAGCTTCCTGATGTTTGAAACCTTTGTATCGTAGAGCAGCGCGTTGCAGTAGTCGAGCCTGGTGCTGACGATGCTGCAAGCGATGGTGTTTGCTACTCTACGATCGAGCATAGGTCGGACGTGCCGCAGCGCTCTGATGTGAAAGTTACTGGCCTTGACAACGCACTGCACATGCTGGTCAAAGGTCAGGCTTTGGTCGAGTGCCACTCCAAGGCTCTTCAGTTTCTCTGAATAGGCGATCTTGAAGCCGGCCACGGATACACCCGAAACTTGACGATCGGTGGCCGGTCGACCGATGCCGCGACCCGGCACTTAACGAGGAAATGGTCAGAGAGACCGGTATCCGAGACGACAACATCCGAAATAGTAACCTGCTCCTCAGGCGTCAGGATGTGATCGAGATGTTTCCCGCTCGGTGCGTCGCTTCGTGCACATGCTGTCGTAGGCTGTGCGCATCGATGACCTCGGCCAATTCGACCGCCACCAACCCCTTCGTCCCAACTGGTCTCGGACAGTTTAAATCTCCGCAGATGATATAACGCGATCCATTGTCGATTAGATCTGATAGTTCGGTCAGGAAATTCCCTACACTAGTGCCCGGCGCACGATACACTATCGCGATTGTCAACCCGAGTGCACAGTTAGCGACTTTCGCAAGCAATACTTGGAAGGACTTCGTAGCCGGTCTTGTTGGCACGATAGTAACTCTAATATCACTGCGGTGAATGAGCACAACGCCTCGG
>JAQIWG010009534.1:0-10567 GCA_034695025.1 Chamaedrilus cognettii
CTCCTATCCAAGAGTTAACTAATTTTCGATGGTATCGTTGCAGTTTTGATGACAGGTTAGGGTTGACTGACTCTTTCAGCAACTTATTAGACGTACTTTCTTTAAAGAAATTGACGATATATATTTTAAATAAGTAATCTATTGTTAGATGTATTTTAACTTTCCAACACAACCCGGCGCTATTATCGCGCTAACACAGTGTTAACACGGTGTTAACACCGTGTTAGCGCGGTGTTGAAAATCGATTTCAAGTGCTCGGGTTGGGACGGTGTTGACCTCAGATCAACACTAACTCAACTCTAACTCAGTCGTAACAAGGGTGGACTTGAAATGACTCACTGTGCTGCACATGCAGCTGCACAGTGTAATGTAAGGAACTATCGAATAGCATCGATGACTTACGCAAAATAATTATTGTCGTATTATAAAAGCACCATTCTGGAGTTATAAATCCTGAATTGAACATTACGGGTTGGCCTATCGATTGTTCTGAACGAATACGGGAAAAAATTCTTCCGGGGACTTTTATTGAGTATTTGGACTTACGAAATTTATATAGTAAATGTCTATGAACGGAAACTATTGGTGTCAAAATGTGGATTTATAAGAAGGCTTAGATTAAGGCTCTGAGGTGCAACGGCTTGCCTTACTTTGAACTGCATAGCTTTAGGCCTTGGTTCACTAATACGCTATTAAACAACACCATGCTCTCCACCGAGTTCAATCACACAGCTTCAAACCATTTTGTTTCCTCTGACGTCATCAGCAGCCTGATGAACACCCGTGACGTCATCGGCACGCGCGCCCACAACCCCGACGTCCTCAGCAGTCTCACGCGTCAGAGTGACGTCATACAAATCATCGACAACCACCAGCCATACGGCTACAATCTTCGCCATGTGCCACCTTCGTCCTCAGTCAATTCGACAGCCTCCATGAACACCACTGAGCAGGATTACCTGTATGATTACGAAAAGTCGATGGAGTGGACTAGCGTGCCCTTGCCGGAGCTGATATCTGTCGGCACGGTGTACGGGCTGATGCTGCTGCTGGGGGTGGTGGGTAACTTGCTGGTTATCGTTGCAATCGCGCGGCATCCCAGAATGCAGACCGCTACCAATGCGTTCCTTGCCAGTCTGGCGTCTGCAGATCTGATGTTAGTTCTTATCTGCATACCAATCAAGGTATGATTAACTCTGTTGTAGATTGTAGATCTGTTGTAGATTGTAGATATGTGTTGTAGATGGCAAATCTGTTGTAGATTTTGGTTGAAACATTTTGCCACGGTGCATAACTTTTTAACACCTTGAGGCATGGCATACGAAAGGGTGTCACGATAGTTATTTTTAATCTCTTTTATGCTGGCTGTTTAATGATCCCTTGTTCTAAACTTAAAATTTGAACTAAAATCAAACAATAGGGGTCTAGCATCGGTTGATTTTAGTTCAGATGTCATTGTATCACAAAAGGTAACACTTTATTTGCATTTCATTATTACATCACTACATTAGCCTGTATACATAACTTTTACTGAACTTCAAATTTGAACAAGAATCGAAGCAATAGCGGCTTGGCACCTGTAGATTGTAGTGTAGACTACACGAAGGTAAGCTACAATTATTTCAGTAGTCTCGTGCTATTATTAGTGAATTCAAAAGATCAAAGACGGAGACACTACAGGAGCACACTGGAAAATGGCGTAGAGAATTCCTGGTGTCACAAAATGGAGCAAGACGTTGCTTTGATATTAGGCCTATTCTAGTAATCATGAGAGCGCTTTTTACATAAAATTTGTTGTGATGAGTTTGTTGACAGATGGATTAACGACATAGATGCTTCAAAATGAACTATCAATTATATCAGTCAGCGGCAGCATAGGCACAGTGAAATAAAACAAATTCAGGACACCATGGAACGGGCTGAAAAAGATTAATTTTTTTTAAACTTTGTTGTATGCAGAACGCTCGGCCTATAATTTATTATTTAGCATCTCCATACCCCCCCCCCCACCTCGCCGCCTCCCCGGATCGAGAGATTTGCACGAAAAGAAAAAAACCCCTTCCATGGAAAGTAGGCTAAAGTTGAAGTTAATGAAAATGGACCATTTATGATCATAAATCGCGCATAATATAATGTAGTTCGTTGTCAATTTTTCATTTTCCATCAACATTCGCTGCTGTAGCCTGCAGACTGGATTCCATTGATTGAGATATGCTGCCACTGATGTCACTACTAGGGATATGCCTATATCACTAGATATAGGGATATTTTAGCGATTGAGGGATCTGCTCATGCAACGCCTCAGTTACCCCTGATCTGATGACGCAATCCCAAGATATCTGACGACATTTACGGCACATTTTATAATGGGAGCTGGTAATTTGTTTTGTAAAAATGTAATCTGGGGATAGTTTTGGCTGCGGTACCCAGAATCTAGAGGTATTCCGTTTTGACTCAATGGTGTCACTGGTTATTGCAGTTTGCAAAGTTCTTCACCTATTCGTGGACGTTCGGGGAGCCGATGTGTAAGGGCGTTCACTACCTCCAGAACGTGTCCGTCATCTGTTCCATCCTCACCATGGCCTGCATGAGCATCGAGAGGTGGGCACTGGGCTCTAAGTGGGCAGGCTGTGAGGTGCTGGTGGGGGCAAGCTTGCAGGCTATTGCCAATGGCAGATTTACATGTTGGCAGTAGAGTGGTCTCTGGGGACAGTGCGAACGACTAAGTCAAAATGTGAAAATGCGATTATTAAGACTATATTTGATTACTTATATAGCAGCTGGTCTCAGACAGGTTTCAATTTGTTTCTCAACTGTTCAATGACGAGTTAACGTTTCGATAGTAGATCGACGTCTGGGTAACATATTGCGTAGTGTGAAATGGATTTTGGATCAGGATAACATTTAGTGTGAAATGGATCTTGGATCAGGATCTGACAGTACAGATTGGTTGGCTTAGGATTGGAGGTTAGACAGGATATATCAGATCAAAACATCAGATGAAAAATTTATTAGATCTGTTAGATTAGACGTGTAACTTGTTAGATGTTTACTTAACAACAGGGAAATAGAGGACTGGTGATGTGCAGCTGCCGCTACCGACGCAATAGAGAGCCACAGTTTAAAATCGTTAGTTTGATAACCTTTGATTTAAAAAAAGTGAATGAGAAGAAGAACTACATTTGTATTGATCTCTCCTTACATTATTGATACAGCAGCTCTCTGCGTTCGTAAAGGTTGCAATAAAAAAAAACTGTTTGGCGTTGGTATGCAACAGCGATTGAATTGCAGTCCGGTAAGTGGAGCTTTTCGTCATTATAATAGTTTTATTTACTGAGTTTTTCTTGCAGCTCTGCTAGCGGGCCTTCAATCTGTGCCATCGTTTACTGACGCTCTGAGAACTAATACGCCTCAGTCGCACAGCACTTGAAGTGGACGTTTACCGTCAAACGTCCGTTTTCCATGCCCCAAGTGGCTAAGTGGCCGGCAAGGCGTGCTATCCATCTGTCAAACTGCCGACGGCGTTGCTAAGTGTCGCGTGGGCCAGTCCGCACAACTCGCACCACTGCACAAGTCGCACAATTATAGCAGCGCCAGATTAGTGGCGCTCTTCATTCAGCACAAGTGTTCCGGTGACACCGGATGCTATTTCTTGGTGACTAATGCGTCTGCTAAACTGATGCTGCGAATGGGGTGGGCATCGAGGAAAAGATTGGTTTTGTTGCTCATGGTGATCGTAATCTTAGATGTAACTCAAGCTTCTAGGCTTGGCACACAGTGTTAGGCTAGATCCAGCTACACCATTTTGAATAATAGAATCGATGCTATTTGTTAGTGGTTTAGGGGATTGTCCTAGCCTAGCGGTGCAAGTTGGTACTAATTCTAACAAACAGTTTAACAAGAGTTTATCGCTTAATTTATTAATAAACTTGTATTATAAATTGTTTGACAAATGAGACATGATTCATGAATTGAAATGATGAAATGATTCATGTTTCAATTATGAAAAATTAACCCGAATTGAAAACTTAGAATTTGTTTTTGAAGTTTTATTAGTGCCTTATTTTCAACAGAATGTGTTGTTTATCTTGCCTTTCAGCAACGACGTTTATCTTGCCTTAATACTAATTTTTTATAAGCCATACATACAAACATAGCGTATCTCGTCGTGGAGGCCTGTACAATTATGGTTTGATATCGTTCAATGATCGAATGACTTTTCTACTATACTGCTGTAGCAAAAGTTAAAACCGTCGAATTTTTTTAACCACTGTCGTCTCACAAGACCAAAAAGATTTCTAAACGGAAGTGTCTAGCTACTCGTCATCAGCACTCGACTTCCTTTGTAAGCTCTAGCATCGTTGCTGCCTCACGGCGCAACGATCTAAGTTTCGATTGAGTTGGCCGTTAGCGCTTCCTTTGAATCGGATGAAAACCTTTCAATTGGAAATCCATGTAAACTGAAACGAAAATATTGCGGCTTTGAGCTGCGAAGGCTGCAAGTCGTGTCAAGTTGGAATATTCCATCGCTAGTATCAGAAGAGTTTCATCTTATTTTTCCATCGCGCGTTTGATCCTGAGTACACGGTTGTTGATATATCTACTGGTTTTATGTTCTGAATATATTTTGAAATCTAACGGTTCTATGTTCTGTGGTTTTGTATATATATCTATAAGTTTATATTATCTCTATAAGGTTTCTGTACAGTATCTCTAATTGAGATAAGTCTTCGCCTACATCTATAATATATCCAAATACATTTATACAGATCTCTCACTCAAATCGATATGATAGGAGAGCAACATGGACAATTGGACAATATTAACTGTATAGCTATATCAAATTGAATGTACCCTCAAATCAAATATGAATTCGGGTAGGCTGGGAATTTCTTGAAGGCGATCGACGACGGGTTAACAAACTACAAAGCTCTTGCTTTAACGCCGTGTGAAGTAGGCTAATATTGGTAAGCCGTCTACACCGTGGCTCAAAGGTAAAGGTAAAGGAACCAACGAATTTCTTTAATAACTATGGAGCGCAATAAGCGTCCTCAATTAAATTTTGACCACATGAACTCGGATCATTGCTTCATATTTCTGTCAATTTTCGTTGAATTTCATGTAGCGATTTAAAAGATACGAGTTGCAAAGTCGACCTACAGAAAAACACAGCTGTGAAACCGCTTAATTGCTATTTGCATCAACTATTATGTTCTAACGATCTTTTTCATATTCCAATTCAATAATTGTTGGCGATCCAGGAATGCACTCTTCATGTTTCAACAAGATTTGGTTCCAACATGCACGTGAAGCGATCGAAGAGCATGGTATGAAGGAAGAATGGCACAAAGCTCTGGGCGTTAAAGTGGCGCGCTGTCAATTATCAAAATTTAGCAGCATGTGCTAGTTACGAAAACGCGTCAAAAAGAAATCAACGTCAAACACCTGAAGCAACAAACAAAGCAAACTGAAGCCTCAAACACCTGAAGCAACGTCAACACCTGAATAACCAAAAAGTAGGGCAAATTTGAACGTTCTGTACTTATCGCAAAGGTGCAAACCGTTTGCACCTCTTATCAAGAGGTACAAACGGCAATTAAGCAGTTTCCCAGCTTGGTTGACGCGTTTTTTGTAGGTCAACTTTGACTACTTGTACATGTATCTCTTTAACTGCTAGCTAAAATTCAACGAAGATTGACAGAAATATGAAGCAATGATTCAAGTTACTGTCTTAAAAATTTAATTGAGAAAGCTAATTGCATTCCGTCGTTATTGAAGAAATTCATGGGTTCTTTTACTTTTGAGCCACGGTGTAAATTTACGGCAAATTGCGTGTGACAATGAAAGTGCAAATTTATGAATTTACAACATCCTACAAGAGCTTGTTGCCTGATCAGTGTGATATCATTGCATACAATTCTTGGATCTACTTAAGCTTTTGCTAACAAAAATCCGAATGGCAGTGTAATTGCAAGAAGGGAGAAGACAAACAGCAGCAGAGTGGTGTGCTAGCAAACACTTGTGCTTGCGTGTCAGTCGGAATGTTGCAGATTCTATGTTTAACCGTTCTGGAGAACATTCTCTAGAGCGTTGCAGAGGCGATAATTCCGCTTATAATTTGTCGCCAATACTCTCTTCTTTCAGATCCGGGGGGAGCCATGGGAGTGATGCGCCCCCCTCCACATTCTGGCCAATTGATTTCATTTAATAATAATATTTTCTGAGAATAGTCCAAAAATAAGGAATGTTGCACGTGTGATTGTTACAGACAATCACACGGTGTTGATTGTCTGTCATACTTGTTGATTATACCAAACTGTAGGCTACTGGTAAACTATTGTAACACCTAACGGTAGGCTACTTGTGATTACAAAGAGTGTTATTGAACCTCTCGGACCATAGAATATCGGATTACCCCTCCCCCACGCCCCCCCGTGATGAATTGATTTTCGATGGAAACATGGCAGGCTTTGACCTCTATATATAGGTTTTGTTGAGAATATTTTTTATTTCATGAATATGATCCCTCCCCTACGATCAGTTCTTGAATGCGCCATCATCCGGATCCGGGTATGTCGAGAAGACGCATCTGGCTTGTCTTTACTTCTAGTCGAGTTGCTCCTAATTGAGCTAATAGCAAAAAAAGAAAAAATTGTGACATTTATGTTATTGAGTCAGTTATGCACGACTCAATGCGTAGTGATTTAATGGCCTGAATTTTGGTCGCAATGCTTTTTGTATGAAACTCTTTTACTCTTTCGATAGTTACTAGATGTCACGTCAGTGTCTGTATAATAGGCGTATAGTGGCGTACACAATTACTGCAAGCAATCAACGTAGCCAGGGGCGTAACGTGGGGGGGGGGGGGCAGGGAGGCATTGCTCCCCCTCCTGGAGTCTCTGCCCTCCCTGCTCCCCCAAAAATTCAAAATTCTTGCCCTCCCCGCTGAGAATGGTCACGCTACGGCCCTGAAGGTAGCTAAAACTTCATAGCTGAATAGCGAAAATTCTGCAAAACCGTAGCATCTTCATCCCTTGAACAGCAAAAATAGTTTTGAGATGAGATATAAACTTGTTTGATGGCATTTGAGATCTTTTTCTGCCGTGTTTAATGCATTCAAATCATTGCCATTGACTGTTTGCTGTTTTTACGTTTTTCTACATTACAAAAACCATCATCACTAGACTAGTAGACTAAAAATCTATTATCTTACAGTATTAGTTCGCAACTTTGGATGTTAAAACTAACGTTAAATTTTAATTGAATCCATTGTTAAAGAAATTGTTTCAGTTCTCACTCATTAATTGACTGCATTAAATTTGGCAATGAGCTTAGTTCCACAATGTCCATCTATTACAGGCATAGGGCTGACGTCATCGCCATAAAACGCAGCAGATTTTAATATTGCACGTACGCACACACACGCACGCACATACACGCACGGACACACACGTACGCACATACACGCACGGACACACACGTACGCACATACACGCACGGACACACACGTACGCACATACACGCACGCACATACACGCACGCACGTCGCGGCATTCGCTCAGGAAAATCTCACTTTTCGTCCGTTGACTTCTGCTCTGCACTGTATGCACGGTGCGCCTAGTGTGAGCGAAACCATTCTTAGATTGAAGCTTCACACCGAGCACTCTCGCTGTTGTTAGCCGATTGACCACTCTGCTCGTCTGAAATTAAATTTTCAAAGATTCGATTATTGTTGCGGTGATTGTAGAAAGTGAAGAAAAGAGGAATATTTTTTATAATGGTAATGACTCATGGAGATTGAAATGTTTGCGAGGAGAATGAATTAATGGCAGCAGCTGTGATGGTCCGAGTGTTGTTGAGTAGAGTTCCGGAACGCCTGAGTGTTCTTCACTACAGATTGGTCAGGGGCGTACTGAGGGGGGAGGGGGGGGGCTTCACCACCCTGGGGAGTCATCCCCAGGGTGGTGTTTTTGATTAGTCCACCTGAGGATTTTATTATTATTTTATTTACATATATTTTTTGACAGCGTGCTGACATTGGAGAGGATGGTGACGTAGATAAATGAAGGAAATAAGTGAAAGTAGACTAGGTAGTTATTGAAACTATTGTTCTTTGGTGGGATATGGGCTTCATTCATGTGTATGAGCATTGTCGAACTGCGACTTTTTTAACTGTTGTAATATTGGTTGTGTGTGGCGCCCTTGTGATGACTTCGGTCATGTTGCGGCTCTTTAAAAATTGTCCAAAAATTATTATTATTATTATTATTACTAAGCCTAAGCGTAATACATGTAGTACATGTGATTATTAGGCCTACTAAGAATATTTTGCTTTGTTGCACTTCAAAATATATACCCAAGATTAAGGAGGATGGCGGATCCACTCCTTGACCGTGGAATGCGATCAGTTTATGATACACAAACTACTCCTTTGGCGCATCCGTAACGAGGCCCACAGGCTGCAGTTTGACTGAATTAGCTCTAATCTTGACGGTCAAGTTTCCTGAGTGCGATCCATTGTCAAGACGGAGGCGATATGTGACAACTGCATTGCTATAGGCTAGGCTCTATCCCTAAGAAATAAGAAGACTAAATCCCTGGAAATAACAAGGCTCTAGCCCTAAAAATAACAAGACTGTAGCCCTAGAAATAACAAGACTGTGGCCCTAGAAATAACAAGACTGTGGCCCTAGAAATAACAAGACTGTGGCCCTAGAAATAACAAGACTGTAGCCCTAGAAATAACAAGACTGTGGCCCTAGAAATAACAAGACTGGCCCTAGAAATAACAAGACTGTGGCCCTAGAAATAACAAGGCCGTGGCCCTAGAAACGACAAGGGCATAGTCCTGGAAATAATATCAAGGCTATAGGCCTAGTCCCAGAAGAGCAATGGCAGTTTAGTTTAATGGAATTAATTCCGTTCTTCTCATCCCATGTGCTTGAGCAACAGCGGTGCGTCACCTAGTTATTCACATCAATGATATCAAGTTTCCTGTCGTCACGGCAACCCAGCTCGTTGGGTATTGTGTTGTGTTGAGTGTAGGCTCACAAGTGTGTGAAGTGTGTAGTACACTTCAAGTGTACTTCGAGTGTACAAGCGTGTGTTACAAGCGCTCTAAGAACGAGCGCTCTACAACACGTGCAACGACGATCATGTGCCAAATTGCAACCAATAACGTTTTTCGTCCACCACAAGCCCTTGTTCGACCGCGGCTAGCTGGTCGCTAAAAGAAATGTTTATAATAGCGAACTCCTGGGTGACTTCTTGGCGGGATTCGAGATGCCTCTTCTAACCGATGAGATATTTAACGACCCCTGGTAGCTGAGTCGATCGAGGCACTTGTACATGAATGCGTGTAGCCTATAGTCTGCCCAGGGTCGTTACTTGTGAGCAACCGGGCTTGAGCATGCGACATCCCGCTCCCGCTTGAGAGACGAACACCCTATCCACTGCGCCACCGAAACGATCATTCTAATAATGCTGAATGTAGCGCTTCTAACTTCTTGTTTGACGCGTTGCGTGAAACACACAAAATTGTACGAAGCGAGTTTTGAAGTGAGTTTTGATCAATGCATCAGTGCGCGTATATGTCTAATGGTTGAACACATATCATAACCAGCAATACATGTGCATATACGCGATATCTACTATGTATATATACACGATATCTACATGTATTACTATGTAGATATAGCGTGTCACAGCCGTGCAATGTTTCAGATATTGCGCACTAGTCTACCATAAGTATGGACATCGTGGGTCACACCCGCGCCATGTTTCAGATACTACGCGATCGTGTACCCGATGCGGGCAAAGTTCCGCTGCAACTCGAGACGGGCCCGTAACGTGATTTGCTTCGTCTGGGGAGCGTCCCTCGTCCTCGCCATTCCAATCATCTTCGGGCAGGTGCGCTCTCAATTTCCCTAATCTCGCCTGATATTTGAACGCTACATATCCTAGAGGGAGTGGCCCGCGAATTGATTGACCGAGTTCGTATAAATTTACTGGAATAATCCTGACGGAGACACCGGTCTGTGCGTTTTGCATGTAAGGAAACATGTAGCTTTTGCTTGTTTCTTGCTTTAGACAATTTTCTAGCATTAATTTTACTTAGCTAAAATAGCTCTGCAAGCATTTAATCGATTTAAATCTTGTGGCAAGGATCAGCTATGTAGACTGAAAATAAATACAGATGCTAAAAGTACGATAAAAATATAACATATGGATGTCGTGGACAATTAAGCTGCCTTCTGTGGTGGAAGTAGTCCTATTAACTTAACCCAAAGTTGCGGGGTTTTAATTCGAACACGTGCAGAGACGCTCTTAAAATAGTCTCAGCTGTAGCCTAGTCGTCTGGCATTTAAGCAGAGCACTTTGCTTGTTACTCGGAAAGTTGTCTACTGCTGAAAGTCAAAGTACAATGACATTTATGAGGCCGCATGACCCTCGCTTTTCTTAATTACTTTTCGAGCTACGTTTCCCCAAATATAAAGAAAAAATTTTTTTTTAGCTTTGTGTGCAAAAAATGCCAAATTTGTGCTCAGAAACCGAGTTTTCGTAGCCT
>JAQIWG010009535.1:0-10567 GCA_034695025.1 Chamaedrilus cognettii
TCTATTAATATACAGCTGCCAGCTGCTGTCGAAGATGAACTCAGCGATAAGTCAATCGGGCGCGTTTTGGCCTTCATAAAAGAGATTTTTTCCACTGGCGGGTTAAACTTTTTTGGGAGGATAGTCTAAACCATTGGTTTATCGAAAAGATTAACAAAAGCAGTGGTGACTAAGAATCCCGTCCTTATTCAAAAGCAATAGGAGCACTCGAGGAAGCTTACACAGAGACTCTTCCTCAACTCTGCAAACACCCCTGTTCGTTACCACCAGTCCCTCACCCCCTCTAACAAGTTTCCCACCTTCTCCAGCGTGCTGAAGTCCATCGGGTTGAAGACGTAGTCAGTGTACGTTGGTATGGAAGCGCTGTCGACCGGTCGATGAAACGGCTCAGTCTGAGCAACAGAACCCAGCGACAGAATGTCAGGCATGCACACAAAACAAGCTCAGAATAAACTGTCACAAAATAACATTAAACTGCAAATATAATTGTGAATGCTCGATCGTTCAGCTGAGAACACGGAGGATTAATTTTCAACGTAATAAACGCTACTGGCTTGTAGCTAATACATGATAAGATTTTCATATTACAATATTGACAGATATTAAATATTCTAAAGATAGAATTCAAGCGCCCACGCGCACGAACAATGTCACACATATATCAAAAATCTACCAAAAATAAAACATAAATTGTAACATAATCAACCCAAAAAAAATCGGATAAAAACCATAAATAAGAATGCCACAATCAAAACAAACAAACACGATAAAATACAACTAGCGTCAACGGATGTAAGGAGAAGCAGCCACCTCAGGGAACTTCATGCGCTGTACGACGTATCTGAAGAGAGAGCAGAGCGTGTCGATGGAGATCATCGACATGGCGCGCGACCGGGTCTCGACATTCTCTGCCCGCAGCACTTGCTGCAAAGACGAAGGAAACCAGTCTACAATATCCACGCATAAGCTCGTACACACAGGCGACAAACTTTAGTCAGGGATCCAGGCTAAAGGCATCAACAAGCAATTTCCAGGATTATACGGCGAGGAGACGGAGTCCAGGCAGCAATCCAGGCAAGATCTGACACCTACGGGCGACAGAATCAAGTTAGCAATCCAGGTACATCGGTCCAGCTCACAGGACACACAGCCAACAGTAAATCTTTACACGAATACACAATAAAGACATACATTAGAATAGATAGCCTATAAAATAAATAAATTTCGTGCACTCCTTGACAAAAATGAACTAAATTCAAGGTGGAAAATGGAGTTTCAAATACCCAATGCTACTGTTCAAAAACAAAGCAAACACTCTATAAAAAAACACATGAAATCTTCAGAAAATAAAAAAACAGCAAAGAACCAGAAAAGAAAAGCCTTTTTGTGTCTAGATCAAGATACCAACCTCACACTCGGAGCAGATCCAGTTTCCCCCGCCCCCCGCGGAGGGGACGGGGGGCGACTCGATGCCGAGACACTTGACGTGATAGAGGCGGGGGCATACATCGCAGCAGACCCCCCCCAACCCCTCCTCGTGACACAGCCAGCAGTACGCATCCGACTCTATGTACTGCGACACACAAAGAATATTTAAATCAGAATCCAAACAAAACTTAAACCAAACTCCATAATAAAAACCAGCCGTCACCCAAATTTATTTCTGTGATTTCTGACACTGCCAGCGCTGACAATTAGCATGCAGAGACATATTTTTTTATTTGACTACATTTATTATTACATATTTATTATTATTACATATATATTATTACATATTACCATTATTACATTACATTACCATTATTACATATTTACTACATATATATTAATACATATTACCATTTATTATTACATATACATAAAGCCTCTGCACAGAAATTTAGAGATACGGTACGCATATTTTGCCACGTTTCAGATAAATTAACAAACTAAGAGTGAATTTTATAGACGTACCTTTACGCCCGGCTAAGCAAAGTTCTTGCTAAGGAACAATATTTAATGGCAGCCCTTCACTGCCATTCGAAAAAATTTGCAATAATATTTATGTGTAAAAAATTAACTAAAAATTTCCACAAGAAATGAGGTTAATTTGAATTCAGGTTACACAGAAAGCTATTATGCTCGAAATTTATGACGTCATCTTAATTTAATGACATCGTATATCAATTCAAATGGACTAAGCAAAGAGTTATTTGAATGGCAGTTAAGAGCTGTCGTGAATTGTCTCCTAAGCTAAGGTAAAGGTAAAGGTGGGAACAAAGGAAAGACTATGAAATCCACACTAAGCTTTGATTTAATCGCCGTTAAGCTTGAAACACAACCAATGACCTCCCACACTGATGCGTAGAATAGATAGTAGAACTACACTTACCACCGCTGCAGGCCTGGGAACAAAGAATTGGTTTGCAGTCAGAGCTCCCCGGGTAAGTCCTAAAAGGCGGCCAAAGAAGGGGGAATGGTTTTGTCTCAGCTCTCTTGCACAGAACCAGACTGTATAATTGTCTTTGTGCTACATAGTGTAACACGATTATTAAACTACAAAAACAAACAGAACTACACTTACCGAGCCGTCTGCGATGCTGCGTATGGTGCGACGCCGCTTGTGCGTCGACGATGACATTGGTCCAGGGGAGTCTGAGTCATTGCCCAGCGCCAATGACGACCTCTTGCGATCTGAGACACCGCAGCACAAGCAGCTCAGGAATTGGTTAGAGCGCAGCCAATCCCTAGACTCCATCGCTATGTCTAGATATGGCAAGCTAAGGGTAATGTGACTATATCCATAAATCTAGCACCGTCAGCATAGCTATCTTGAAATGCTAGCATAGTTATCTGGGTATGAAGCTAGAGGATAAATGAGTACTATATCACACTTTCTCATTAACAGGATTAAAGCACCATCAATTATCTACTCACCTCAATCAATTAGGCCTACAAAACTGAGTAAGCGGAGGGACTAACAACGTGGAGCACTAAATGTGTCAAAAATCATGGCGTTTATTCTTTATCAAAATATATAGAACACAAAACAATAATTATCTAACAAAAATAATTTGACACAAATTTTTATCAAATTTAGAACCAAAAACCCAAAGCTCTTAAAATATGCCAGTTGGGCGAAATAGTCATCAGATTAGTCGTATTTAATACTGAAACGCTTGTGATCAGCTATCAGGGTTGTAAGATTATGTACTATGTAGGTTACCTATGTCAATTAAATACAGCAATCTTCAAAACAGCAGCATCCACGAATAGCAACGCTACGAATCAGTACCATAGCAAGCCCAACAGACGCAATCCTGTGCCAACAATGATTCTGCGCTCCAAATTACACAGTTTGCAAAAATAATCAAATTCACACGAGCATACGCATATATAGCAAAATAAAATCAAAATCATCATCACACGGATATCGGAAAAAATACTAACCAAAAAGAACTGAGAGAATACAAAAAAACCACTGCAGAACGAAGACCGTGAAATAAAGCTGACGGACCTTGAGCTCTAGGCCCAGCTAAAGGGAAGCTATAGCGCGCAGCCTTGTCGTCCCTGCCATGGTGAGATCTGGTGAGATGCGCTGCCACATCACCTGACATCACCGGAATTCTCAATCACAACGATCATACAACAACGAAAAGCAACTGAAAAAGAAAGAAAAAGAAACCAAAGCCTCATGCAACTCAGGGTCCCTCATCCAAACAATCTCCTGTGAGAATATTAATTATTTGAAGCGCAACTTAGGTGAAAATATACAACTTGAAAACAACGTACAACTTGAAGTACTACGGGTAGAATTGTTTTATTGATACCAAACGTTTCTTAAAATATCACGATAATACCATTACAATCTAGGCCTAACGGCAGAAAGCATCTTCAAAGTGCAAATTTTCAAAAGAAACATACAAAATGACAATTATGCACGTTCACATTCTACATGCAACGTAATAATTTTTTTCCAACACGAATCAAGTTTGATGTACATTTTTTTGAACAGCAAAAAGTGATCATGACAGAAAGTATGCCCATGCATATCATTGCACATCCCAATAATATTGTAACACCATGCTACGACAATGGCACAGAAATTTCAAAATTAAGCAACCACAGTGGAGGTCAATCATAAGCAAAAATAACGGAAGAGGTGCTAATAGAACAAACTTAAACACGATTAACGTGATTTCACAAAGAGAACAAGCAAAAAAAAAACTAGGCAAAGCTCTGCGAACAAAAAAAGACTCGTATTATATTAGACAACACATAGAGCATCGTGCGATAATTCCTACCCTTGCCATCGGTGGACGGCAGTGGTTCCGGCACAAGCAGCGCAGACTGGCGCCGCCGGTAAATAAAGCTCCCGTCTCGATCTGTCACCATAAAAATTGATCCCTAATTGAAATTACAAAGTTCTGTTTCTGTTTTTTCTTGGAGCGCAAAATGCACAGGGAACCAATACCAATTGAAGACACACAAGCTCCTGTCGGAAATCAGTATATATTAAAGACCTCAGAAAACATGTAACCGCGTTATTCGCGTTTTAAAATGATTCTCGCATGTTTTTTTCCATCACCCGCCTAAAATTGCGTATAGCTACAGCGCGACGCAGCTATATTCTCGTCACGGCGTTATGCAGGGCTATCATACTGTATTCCATTTCGAATATACCGGTCCTTAGAAATTGAATTCCAAATCTGAAGCAAAAACGACCTTTCTGCATATTCGATGACCTCGTTGCCATAACGGAAGAGCCAGGAACAATGACCATCTTCGGTATCGAAGACGGTGAATCTCCAACCGCTGAAACAATTTTAAAATTCATATCTGTATGTCAGCGGATTGAATATCAAAATATGGAAGGGTACAAAATAACTTCAGATTGCAACTGACAGCAAATTCCAATATAACAAATTTCAACATGCACGATATTCTATCTGTACATGCAATTCCAGACGTCACAGAACTTACTTTTGTTCAACGACTTCGTCACTTTCTTCATTGTTGCCAATCTGAATAAAACATGCACGTGATATGTAAATCAAACGCTATGTAAATCAAAACACACAATCGTTACATTGCAACGATAGTGATGCAAGAAACTCTGTTTCACAATTAGGTTTAGCATACAGTATTTTATGCTCAGATATTGACCAACTTATTTCTATTCAATTTTGCAAAAGCCTTCGACAAAGTATCACATAATAGAATACTGTATATGCCGACGTTTTGTTGTCGATTAAATCTTTACTTAGCAATAGATCTTAACAGGTAGTCACAGAAAATGTCACATCAAAACCTATTTCCGTGTCATCTGGTGTTCTTCAGGGTTCAGTTCTAGATCCGTGCCTTTTTCTGTCTTTCATTAATGATTTTCCAGATTCTGTGTCCTCAAATGTTAGACTTTTTCAGATGACACAATACTATATAGAAAAATTGGGTCTCAATTGGATTACAATTCCCTGCAATTGGATCTAAATAAGCTTGAATCATGAGTAAAAACTTGTTTAATGGAATTTAATTCAAAAAATGTCGGACTATGACAATCTCAAGAAGACGACATCCCTCAAATAATCTCTATTCTTAACTGAAGTTAAATACTACGGTATAACTGTTTTCTACGATTCAAGATGGAATGCTCATACTAAAGCAGCTTGCAATCGAGCAAGAGCTCTGCCTTCTTGGAAGAAATTTGAAAATATAGAGTATTAAGACAAAAGAATTAGCATACTTTGCTTTAGTTAGGCCACACGTCGAATACTGTGCAGCTGTCTAGGATCCCTACACTCACAAACTATGTAACCGTGTAGCGAAATGAGGGCACAGCGAAAAGCTGCTAGGTTTGTTTTAAAATAGATATGGTTTTAAAGATAGTGTAATAGAAATGCTTCAAAATTTAAAATGGAATTCTTTGGCAGAAAGAAGAAAACATTATCGTCTTACGTCGTTCTACAAAGTTCACAGTAATTTACTACCTATAACTTTTAGCAATCTTACAAAACCTCAATCATCAAACAATACTCAAGCAAATATTTTATATTATGAAATTCTTCGTTCAGATACATATACCCATCGTAATTCATTTCTCCCTCGTACTATTTTGGATTGGAACTTCCTTCCCAAACCACTTCGGAACAGAATCTCTGAATTAATGCAAGATGGCTTTGGCCTCAAATAAAAAAAAGAACTAAAAATTTACGGTGGGGTTGTTTTGTCTGTGCGCAATGCAAAAAATCGTCCAGTGGGGTAGAGTGCAGTAGAGAATTTGAAGTTAATAGTTGCTAGTCGAATTTATTCTGAACTTAACCAACTTATACAATGTGCATAATAATAAATGTATATTCACAATAGTCTCAGACACATCTAATCAATGTAAAAGAAAATAACATAGGATATTAACTTATTTTACCCACTTATCCGTCAGAAATAATTTTAGATATTTGATCGCTAAATGACTAAAAAAAACTAAAGTGAAAAAACCTTAAAGACAGCAATGGCGCCAGTATGACCAGATGATATTTTTTTAAATACCAACTCAATTCTAAATTATAGCATCTTTCAATACTTTAAGCACCGGCCTACACATCAAACATCACACATGTCATTTTGGTCGTTTTGGGCTTATTTGGTTCAAATTTAGTAATTAAAAGATTTGGTCGATAGGTCGGTAGCCTATGAATATTTTTCGGGATGCAATAGTATGCACCCCTTGCAGGCCGGGGAACAAAGAATTGTCTTGTAGCCCACAGCTCCACAGGCGAGTCGTAAAGGGCGACTAATGAAGGGGAAGCGGTTTTGTGTGGGCTCCCTTGCACAGAACCGGACTGTATTATAGCCTTTGTGCTACAAACGTTGCCTAAACTACAAAAAAACAGACGATAACATGCAGCTTTTAAACATAGTATAGTGGTATAGTCGGTCGGTCTAATAGGTTCGGTTCCAACAATCAACATTTACAAAAAACATATAGAACTGCTATAGGCGTTTATAAGTAGCCTATTGCATTTCACTAAATGAGCAGCAGATATATCGCATTGTAGGCTTAAATATACAAGTATTTCGCAATACAAGAACAATTCAAACACCCTTAAAATCCGCAATATTTATGACAGTGCCTACGAATGACGAATGACGAATACTCGTTTCATGGCAACTTATTTGAAAGATATAGCATAAACTTTTAACCCACTGGCCGCCCAGCCTGAGCGGCAAAAGTTGACTGGTGCAGTCAACTTTTGCCGCTCAGGCGCCGCTGTATTTTGAACACGACGTCACCCGGCGCGCCAGCAATTCGCGCGCTATGACTTTGGACTCGATGAATTCTGAATTTGAATATTTTAACCAGAAGATCGTTCCTGTCAGAATCACACAAACTAATTTGTAGACGGATTAAATCGTATAGGCCCATATAGGCTACTCTGTTGTAGTGATTTTACTGTGATCGCTTTCTTCATGAAGTATATGTAATGTTCAAAATGTAACTTTGTTATACTGAATAGCTAGCATCGCTTTCAAAATTGTAGGCCCCACAACCATTAAAAATTATTGCCTCTCCAAATTTCAAAGACCAGTATATATATAGCATTGGGTCCAATAAATTAAAATTGCGTAGTTCTAGCTAGTAACTATCTGGAAAATGTGATATCTGTACTTAGTAAGGCTTAAAACTTGTAAGCAGTGCCCCAGGCGCATATGACGCAGCAGTTTAGCGACGTGCGTGTCACGTCTGTGGCGGCCAATGGGTTAAAGAAGCAATTATCTAAGCTTAATTTTAGCTAAAAAATGAATATATAATCTATTAAAGTCAACTCAAACAAAGCACAAAAAAGTAATACTGTTTGCGTATTTTAAATATATAAACCAAAAACTTCAGCAGCTGTATATATACTGCAAGTAATACTTCGATCAGTCTGTAAGCAATTAAACATTTTAAAATTCACATATTCAATTAACATTTAAACTTATTAATACTGAATAACTGCAACTTTACTTAACCAACCAACACTGCAACATATGAAAAAAGGAAATGACACGTTCAGAGGTTAAGACACATATTCAACATCAAATTCAGAGCTCAATCAAACCCATACAACGAGTTCCATTGGACCATCCAACCAAACCACCACAGCAGCCACCATCTATCCAGTTTTTCAAGCGCTCAAGACTTTTAACCCTTTAATAATTGATAACCGTAATCAGGGACTTGCTTCTAAATATAATACTGGTTCAAAGAAAAATACAAGCAATGGTTTATATTCTAATCTTCAGACTGAGGTCTATTTCAAAATTTTCAAACGGAAGATGGGCAACACCACATTAATGTTTAATCTTCAAGACTCTGATTCTCACAGAAATTTGTTCGCAACCCTCGATCATCTGAATCATTTGAGTTCTGCGCGACACAGCGAGGGCATCAGACCTGAAGGGAGGAGCGTCGGGGCAGCATGCGCCCCCCCTGGGAGCCGCGTGGGCCCTGAGGGGGGTGGGGGGCTTGGGCGGCGTTGGCGGACGTCTGAAGCTGGCGCCAAGCCCGGCGGCTGTTCTCCAGAATCATCTGCAGCCAAACGAATACGCAAAACAATTATCTAGAGGATGATTGATAATTTTAAATAATTTTAGTAATAAAAATGGGTTTAGTCCATTTCGGCGTCTAATGACGCCATCTGAGACTTCTTAATAGACTGTTATTATGCAAATCGTATACAAAGAGTTCAGTGGAATACACCATGCTATACTAAATTGAAGCACTGTAATAATTAGCTTGCGTTTGTTAACACAGTACGCTATAATAATCCATAACTGAAGTATACATGCACAACACTTGAATTAAATTGTAGCTCAACACATTATATCAAAAATTGATGATACCCCAAATTTAAACTCATATTTAAACATCATCACAAGCTGCATTATGCATCAATTGTTTTTTTCAGACCCTACACCATGCTTTATTAGCATACTTCACAAACCCTGTGCATCATTCTTTATTTGCATATTTCATACCTGCACCTTTCATCATTTGCATATCCCCCACCCCTGCACCGCTCTTTGCTAGAGCTGACCCACTCACCTCTGCAATGTTGTTCTTCCTCTTCCAGTTGACAACCTTTTTCTTCAGTTCGTAGAGGCGCGCATTCTCGTGCACGTAGTCCATGACCGCGGGGAACCTGTAGTCCTCAAGCTGTTCCCTCAGGTGCTTGTTACCCACCTCCGCCAATACTCTCTCCTGCACACCCAGCGATAGCAGTCAACCCCGGGGACTCACTCAGGGAAGCATCTTAGAGGAATCTTAGTCTTAACTTAAGTTAGAACTGCCTGTGCAAATTTTAGAAAAATTTGATCATCTTACTATGACAAGAGCATTGGCTACTCCCATCATATGATGTCTTATAAAAATAAAATCCAACACAAATAAATCATAATTCTGCGGCAGCATCAAAGAAAACAACAACCAAAGTAAAAAAAAAATTATGCCAAAGCCGATGTAGCCTAACTGATATCTAACCGCTAATATCCGCTGATATCATAACCTCAACACTAGAAACAAAAATAATATCAGCTACACTAAAAATACAGCAACACGGAGCAATAATCGCAACATAAACACGAATAATCCAACCACACTCCAGCAGCCACACCTTGTCGACGACCTCCATCTCCCTGTCGAGCTTGAGCAGCAGGTTCCTGCGTGCGCTCGTTTCCTCCTTCAGCCGCTCCGACTCAAGCATCAGAGCGTTGAGTCTCTTCTTGTGCGCGTTGAGCACCGCAAGTGTGTTCCCAGACTGCAGCTTGAGCTGGAGCAGGTCCCTGTTGCGCGCGTCGATGCGCTCCACGTACTGCTGGTTTTCGATCTTAAGCTGACTGAAGTCTATCTCGTGCAGCACCTCGCCCAACTCCTCTTTCTGCAGCGACGGCGCAAACGTGAAAATGCGAGAGAAAAAAAGGAAGAAAAGAAGAAAGGGAAAGAAATAGCGTATTCAGCGAGAAACGATAATAATAGTGTTGGTTTTAGAGTCAGTTTCGGCGTCTAATGACGCCATTGGGGACCTCTATTCGCAGACCATCCTCGTTCTGCACGACCGCGGCGGTTGCAAAAGTGTGAAAATGCATTGTTCAGCGAGAAACAAGAGTAATGAGAACGGGCTCAGAATCCGTTTGATACAAAGATAAGATAATCAAAATTTAATTATTGTAACCAATTACGCCTCTAGTTCTTCAAAGCTAAAATTAACAGACAGAACTTGCAGGCTGTGACAGAAAGTCTCACCTGCTTGAGCTGTGCGCGAAGCTTCCTCTTGAGGATCTTGAGCGCAGTGTTCTTGAGACGAAGCTTCACTATCAGCGAATCCTGCACACACAGCAAACAATCAAGGCCAAAGTTTTGCAGTATATGATGCCGGTGAATACAAACTCAGCATTAAAAGTCAATTTCTTATGCTTGTCAAATTAATTGCTACTAAAACATTAATCCAGTGGCGCCGGAACGGAGGGGGGGGGGGCAGGTGGGGCAATGCCGCTCTCCACTTGGCAATGTGGGGGGGGTGGGGGGGGCCCAGAGTATTTGTACTATGCAATG